>MU864965.1:0-162830 GCA_033576145.1 Cladorrhinum samala
CGTTTTGCGGGGGGGGGGGGGGGGGGGGTTTTGTGGTTTTTTTTTTTTATTTTATTTTCTATATTTTTTTTTTTTTTTTTAAAAAAAAAAAAAAACCAAACCCCCCCCCCCCCCCCCCCCCCCCACCCTCCCCTTCCCCCCGAACATAATTATCATGTATAAACCGTTACAGGTTATTTTTTTCCTGTTTATTTTAATTAATTTTATTATTCCTAACATTGTACATGTTTGCTTTGCTTTAAGCGAGGAATCATTCATGGGGTGGGGGGGGGAAGAAGTTGAAAGGCAAGGGCAAGGGCAGGGATAAGGTCCAAGGTCTTGGGAAAATTTGGGGGGGGGGGGTGGAAGGGGGGTTCCACCGCCAGACTGACGTTATTCACAAGAAAAAAAAATGGTTATTTTGTTGGTATAGTATACTGTACATACAAGGCTCCCCCTCCAGGGTACAGCGGGGAAATGGTGCCGGAAAGGGTAGCACACGTGTAACCAGTAAGCGGGCCCTTGTTGAATCGAGGGAGGGAAGGGGGGGAATGGGAGGGGGGGGGGGGTGGGTGTTATACATACAGGGCGGGAGAGATGAGTTGTGGGATTGAAAAAGTGGAAATCATCATGGATGAAAGTTGTTGCTGTTGGTGGTGGTGATGGTCGAGGTGGGCAAACGGGACTTTGTCGCCCGGCAACATCGGCCGCGGAACACCTTGTGTATGTACACTAAAACTTATTGCTAGAAGATCGACGGCGGGTGGATGGAACCCTGGACACAGTGCGACGCGCATTGATGTCGGTAATACCTGCATAAAAATGCCTCTCTACCAATACTCTCCTTGTCGATGGGCGAAATAACGAATGTGAAGGTCTTATGTCTTGTGTAACTGTGCTGCCTTGTTGGAGACGCTCTGTTGCCTTCCTGATCGGTTTATATAAGTGTAGTATGCACGAACCCGAAAGAAAAAACAGTTGGAAGCAACATCGCTAAAATAACCCTGACGTACTGGCTTAGGTAATTCTTTTATACAAAAGTTCGGGCTTCGTGGTATGCTGGCGTACCCCCGCAATAGAGACAAGAGCGTTTCCTTCTCCCCCACGATGTGTGTTATTGTTTGCGGCGCCGTCGACCTAGGCTCCTGAAGTTGTGCTCCCTTCCGTCAACTCCCGATCAGGGGCGTTGTTTTTGCTTCATAGTCACATAGTGTATTGGTGGAATTTGATCCTGCTGATCATGACATAACTGAAGATCCTTCTCACGGTAATAAGGTTTTTGCCGGTCTGCCAAAACCATCACGAGCTCGACACAGTGCGAGCGAAACCGCTCGGGGGGTCTTGCGGCGCTGGGTGGGGGAGGGGTGGGAGGGGACCCAGAAATTCAGGATGCTTGACACTTTCCAAAACAAGGAAGTCTGGTCTGCAACTTGGAAGCCCTTGGCCACGAACTAACGAAAATTAGCAATCCAGAGGCCTTTCGGCAGGAAGCTCATTCATGAATGGCTGGGCCGATTGCTGGTTCACCAGTCATCAGCAGCAAACACCGCCCTCTGGTCAACGCGACCAGAAGAAACCACCGGCCACGGCGTAAAATAAAAATAAAAAATAAGAGACATTATCGGATAAAGTCGATCAATTCCGGTGACACACGGGGTCCCCAAAAGAGCCACATGACGTCGAATGTTCCAAATTCCAAATTGCCCATGGGGGAGGGGAAAGAGAACTTGACGGCCTATCCGCGCAGACTAGCGGCTGCGGAGTTGTCCTAATTTCCTTCTCGATTTTTCTATCCTCCGAAAATAGTGCGTTTATAAAAGAAAAAAAAAAAAAAAAAAAAAAAAAAAGCACCTGCAGGGTGGATGGCGGCCGGCGTTGGTAGTGGTGGTGGTGCTGCTGGTGGTGGTATTGCTGGTAGTGCTGGTGTTGATAATGATAGGTCAAGGGCATTTGTCCCGACGGGAGAAGCCATGCAGGCAGCAAAAAGGGAAGGCAAGGCAGGGCGAGTAGCGGGGAAGAAGAATCACATTTGCGGACATCCCGACCGACAAGCAATGGGATTCTCATTTTTTCAGGTGGGACCCCCATCAACCACCACCTGGCTGCAGACAATTTCATCATTCCCTCCCGGTCCCCTGCTCAAGCCGGGAGGCGATGTGGGGTAATAAGCCCCGCCCAAGCCAATCAGTGGCACGCCCAAGAGCGTCATCGCGCCGATCGTCTGGAAATTCCAGGGACCTCGTGCCTGAGGCAGAACATCAACCTGAATCTCAAACGCTCCCGGCAACTCGGCATCAGTGGTTGGAAGCGAGAGCGCCGGGGAATTGCGGCCTTCGCTGTGCCCACCACTGCACATCCTGCACTCCCTTTTCCTGGCGCCACCACCAAAAAAGGGTTCATCAGGTATGTACGCACTCTGAACCCAAGTCGGGGCCAGCCTTCCACAAGCTGAATCGCAACCTGCAGCTAGCTGCGTGGCCGTTTTAGTTTTTTTGTGAAACTTTATCTTAATTTGCTTCCCCGTCATACCCTTTCGCCGTCTCTGTTCTGCCCCCTCTGTTAAATACGCCACGAGCCCGCAGACGGAGTTGAGCAGAAAAATACCTGATCGACATTCCAGTTGCCCGAGAGAGCTTCCCAAAACAAGTCCCTCTCCCACCCCTCCTGACTTCCCGCTCCGCTTCCTGGCCTGACCTACCACACACCGAGAGCTGCTCTTCCGTCTGCAGCACCAAAACGACGGCCGCCGGAGCAAGGCACGGTTCGCTGATCGCAACACCAGAAAAAAAGAACACGACACGGAAGTCACCTCCTGACCAGCCACCCCCCTCCCTTCCACACTTCTTCCATCAAACGGCTCTTTTTTGATCAACCGTGGCTCCACGGACTTTTCCGCCGATCCGTTTCTTCCACTGCTTCCGGACAGCTCATTTCTGGCTGGATTCGCGTCCCAGCGGTTGTCGAACCACGTTGACCTTTTCTCCAGCGAGCTCCTGCGTTTTTTTTTTTAACAAAAAAAAAATTTGCCTGGCGCTCCCTGTCCTTTCTTGATACGGGGTTCCACGATACCCACATTTTAGGAGCCAAGATCCCAGACTGAACGACCCACCAACACTATTCGCCGCCTACGGCCCACGGGACGCAACCTGAGGAGCCTTTCCAAAAGCACCCCTCAGATTTCTTCATTTCAACTTTTTACACCGCGACTTTCCTTCTTTTTTCTCCCACTTCAACACCCCACGCCTTTCGCCCCCCCCCCCCCTTCGAAGTGTACCCAACGCTCAACTATCCGACACCACTCCACCTCGACATTGAGCCTTCGAGCCTGGCGAATGGTCGCGATAGCAAGGTAGCTGAGTGACGGAGAAGGAGGAGCAGTGTTTAAACACGACGTTGTGCCTCGTACGAAATCTCGATAATCCACATATTCATTTTAACAAAAAACCCCCCAAAAAATGGGCGACATGACTCCGGACAAGGTTCGATGCCCAGACTGGTCGGATTCCTCATCCAACAAGTCGATCGAAGGTTCAATTCAAGCACCAGTTGCCGCACGACCGCGTCTACCGAGTCGAAAAAGCAGCGGCACAATGATCATATCTCGGGATGCAGAAGCGGCGGATTTGGAGATCGAGCTGGACGAGGCGCGCGCAATGAGTCCCCGGAGGTCGAGCGAGGATATTGAATCACTCGGCAAGGAAGCAAGGGATGAATTGGAAAAGTGAGCATGCATTTTCCCGCTCAAATAACTGGATTGGAAACGCTGACACTGTTTGATTGTAGACACGCCAAGGCTCTACAGGAGTCCCTCGTCGTCTTGTTCAACCGAATTGAGGCAGTCAAGGAAGAACACGACAAGCTTGACAGTCACAACAAGTTTTTGCAAAAATATATCGGAGATCTCATGACGACGAGCAAGATCACCGCCCCCAGCAGCAGGGTGAAGAAGTGAAGAAGAGGCGTGCAGAGCTCCGGAACCAGGACGACGAACCACTTGACCAGTCTATCCGTCCTCGACCGATTTACGAGTTCGTCACCATTATTTATTTTACACAACCAGGGCCAGCAATGAAATCGTCGCTTTAACCAACATCAATGATACCCAGGACGCCCGCAAGTGTTTTTTATTTTATTTTTTTCAACGATTTCGAGCCGCGGATTCGTCGTCTGAATCGAGAGATGGGGGGAGACCTTTTGGTGCTGCGATATAGAGTACAGGTGTATCGACCCATGTCGGAGACCGATATGCGAGGGCTTTGAAGAGGATGAGTTTTCTCATATTTGATGAGGATTACCCTTTTTTTTTTTTTATTATTGATATGTTACGGGGCATTGGGCATGGGGTTTGGGGCGGAGGGATTGGGTCATTACAGGATTTTGGAGTTTTTCGTCTGTTGCTTTTTATCACCACCATCGTCTTCAAATATCCCGGGATTCGGGACTCAGCTGGATGTTTACGAGGAAAGACAAAAAAATTGGTTTGTGCATTAGGGATCTGGACCCGTGGGGGATCCCGGTAAGCTGGGTTTTGTTATTATTGGGAAGCGACGGGGTCAGCTTTCAGGCGGTCAGTCGGTTCAATTGCCCGTACCAGCCAGCACATTGCCACCTCAAAGTGTTTTGTTATTATTATATTGTTGTTTATAAAGACAAAGTTACCTTCAGGATCAAAACAGAACAAGTTTAAGCCATAAAAGGCCCAGATGAATATCCACGCGCGGTTGAGGTGCCAAGCTGTGATGTCAAGCTGTCAGATTGCACATCAATGCAGTCGCAAGCATTCCAGCCACCCGTTGCGTGTGTTGCCTGCTGCTGTGTAAGCAACCCCTGACTGACGTCAGTGGTTGATGGACACTGCCGGGCGGCAGCCGAGACAAGAGACAAGATGAGCAAAAACATGCACAGATGATGAGGCGTGTGGGCAGAACAGCGTTATGCCATCAATCACAACCTTGGAAAACTCTCCGTCAAACTTTGGGCATTTCCCATCTAGTGCATTATAGTTACTTGATTATTTTAGCTTCCGGGTGCGGGAGATCCGAAGCTTTCCCCCTCCCGCCTTGGTTCTCCCCCTCTCCCCTCTCCCCTCTCCCCTCTCCCGTCTACCATCCCTCTGTTTTACGGCACCCGCCCTCCCCGCTTTCAGGGCTTGCATTTGACATTCTGCAGGGTCCAACAAAAAGTTAAGGTAAGGTAAGCTCGGTAGTATAGGTTGTTTGGTTGGTTGGTTTCCCCCAGGCTCCCCCCTTCCCAAAAGGAAGGATTCTTGTTTTGGGGGGGAATTTTCCGAATGCCGATTTTTTTTCTAAACTTCCCCACTGTAATATCTTCTACATGTTTTTGGGAAACCCCCCCCCTCCCCCCAAAAAAAAACCGAAAAAAAGAAAACAAAATCACACGATTTTGGTTTTATTTTTTATATTTGTGATCATTATTATTTTATTAATTTAATTAATCAACAAAAATCTCGTCAGCCTCGGACGATTTTTTTTTTCACTCGAAACCACCCCCCCCCCCCAAAAAAAAAACGCTAAAACAAAATCAACTCGCTCACTTTTAATCAATTCACAAACTTTTTTTTTCTCCTCAGTTAAGTGAGGATAGTGATTGAGCCAGTGATTGAGTGCAACAACAACTGGAATCTTTTCAATGCTTCTTTTTGGTCCCCTTTTCGGAATGTTTTCTAATTTTTTTTTTTTTTTTTTTTTTTTTTTTTTGGAAAAAAAAAATTTTGGATTTAATTCCGCGGTTATGGAATAATAACCAAAAAAAATGCAGGGACTTTGGAATGCAGCTTTTTATAGTTGGCATGCAACCTGGAAGTACCCTAATTAATGTGCGTGCAACGCTGCGGCGTAAAATACAGTTTCTACGATTTAAAAAAAAAAAAAAAAAAAAAACACTTGAAAACATCCCCCGTACGAGCTCAGAAAACCTGCAATTGTCACACACGCTGCACATAAAAAATTATGCACACAGACACACCACACCACCCTCTCCCTCTTCTAAAAAAATAAAATAAAATAAAAAATAGAACGCTTACAAAAAAAAAAAAAAAAGACTTGAATGGATATCATGATTATGGTGCATTCTCATTAAAAAAAAAAAAAAATTCCCAACGCAAAGTTTTTTTTTTTTTTTTTTTTTGTAGAGGACCGACCATCTTTGCGTAGTTTAAATTTTTAATCCGTCCTTTTTTGGTGTGGATAATAATTGTCAAAAATCCATCATCCCCTTATCCGATATGGGGATATTTTATTACTCAAAAATTCAAAGCCCTTGTTGTGGCGCAAAATTGATTTAATTAGCGCGCGCGTCAGATTTTTTTGGGATTTTTTTTTTTTATGGACGGAGGCGAACAAATTTTTACTATTAATTAGACTACTTACTCCTACTTCCATTGTTGTTGCTCCTAAAAAAAAAAAAAAAAAAAAAAAAAAAAGAACTCCATCCCTTGGCTGACAAAAATAAATCTGATTGTTTCACAGTTCGAAAGCCTGTCTGTCGTCTCGCCATTGGCGGATTTTCAAGGGAATCAAATGGATAAAAAATTATATTGAAAAAAGAATAATAAACTCGCCGAGGAAAATAGTAGACTTGAATTTATTTTTGTTTTGATATTCATCATCACTTTTTTTTTTTTTTCTGGATAAAAACTCTAAGATTATACAATAACTTTTAAGGACTTTAGGGGAAGAATCTTTTTACTTATAAACTGTTTTAAAGTACTCATTTTTCTTATATTTTTATGTGGCGGTTAAGTTAGTCACTTTAAGTAGCTGTTCAGTTTTACTGGTCTGCACAAGTTGGGTTTATCTTGGTTTTTGATTTATTTGAACTTTCCCTTTCTTTTAAGTAGCTTGCTAGCTGTCACGTTTGCTCATTCCTGACAAATTGTTGTGGAAGGAAATTTTCAAGCTTTCGCAATTGATATAACTACCTAGGCCATGGTACTGCAATGTCGACAATGTTTTCTGTTCATTTTCAGCGACTCCGTCTCGATTGCCACAAATGATCAGCTGGAAATGGAACCAGTTTAAGGATGCCATCCTTATTTCTGGTACTTTAGGCTTTTTCATGTTTAACTTTTTTTTTTTTTTTTTTGGTTCTGGACTTATATTCCGAGATGTTGATATCACTAAGAGCACGATTGGTTTCCAAAAGGGTTCAAGGTTCGACACAGGATAACCCATGAACAACACCAAAAGGAGATATGATGTAGACATTTAACCTATCGCACCGTCAAAAATTTCTCCGGTGAAACCATAGTGTTATCAAAATATCAGTCGTGGATTCCACGTTCATGGGCCATCATAGTATTGTGTGTGGGTGTGTCTCATCAAGAATAAAGTGAGACCCTCACGCTGCAACTACTGGATAAAATTTGCATATTTGTTCCAGGAAAGATCTTGGGTGTCTTCTGGAAGAGCGAACCGTGGTTTGGTGACCTTACAAGCTTGGAAGCGGAGTCATGACACACTTTGCAGGTTGACACCTCTTGCGATCACAGCTAACCTTGCGTCATAAACGGGCATTCAGAAATACTATTCAAGCAGACAACGTCCTACTAGATCTGAATAGCTGCATCACAAATGCTTAAAGGGGCTTTCAACCTTGACTGCTTTGCCCCGCGGGCCCCAATCATTCAATCATCCCCACAAAAAGAGCTCCAGGCACAACCTTTGCTGTGCTACCCGAGCAGCAACAGCACTCGCCAGCCAACAGCAACGATGAATGAATGTAATGCAAAAGGAACAAGGACTCGAGAAGAAGAAAAAAATAAACAAACACCAAAAAGTTGGTTTATTACTCCTGAGCTCGGGGTAATTGATGATGACAAGAGTGGGATTCGAACCCACGCCCTTTCGGACCACGGAATCCAGAGGATGTTATTAAGGGTGGAACCTTAACGTGGCGCCTTAGACCGCTCGGCCATCTTGCCTTTTGATTGATGGAGACCCTTAACAGAAAAGCTCTTGATGATTGTTGAATTGCTGTCTGTCAGAAATGATTGCGTATTTGGTTTGACGAAGTTATATTCGAGGAGAACTCCCTGGAGATTGATAGCGGAGCTCTCTGGACGCCGTTCGCTGTCGGTGATGAGATAAATTTCTTGTGGGACGCAGGACTGATTTGCTGAGCCTGGTGGTGAGCATTATTGCTCTCGAGCTTGCTGACAACACCAAGCCAGTTTGGCGGCGTATTCTGGGCATCATTGAACCCGGGTAGCATATAGAATTAATTTTCTTTCCTGTGGCAGCCGTATCTCGTTGATCAGAGGCCTGTCAACGTGATAACTGCGCGATGCCCGTCGTTAGGTCGGTGAAACACGCTCTCCGCCATGGCCCAGGTTGGTGTGATCCGTCCACTAGGGACCAGTTCGCTCCTCTCCAAGCCTATTGGAAGCCTACGATCGCTACCATTGAGCAGTCAGGAAAGTGAGGTTTGAAATACCCTACCTAGAATCCCCGTTTACCCAATGCAACAGAGGGCTAATGTGACGAGCGGCTAGTAGGCGCACCGCGGCTTTGTATAGGTAGGTAATAATATTTCGTGGTGATCGATAAAAGTTAGTGCCACAGTGACTCTCAAATAGAAACGGTCTTTCCTGAAGGGGCGGGTAATATTCGAGCTAAACTGTGGGAAAGCAATTGCCAAATGATTAAGAATATGGCATCATCTCTCGAGATATTTCAATGTCTCTATTGTGGGCTTGAATACTCGATACTAACAGCCGTGGCTGAGACACTGCCTTTACCACCTCTGATTGAATGGGACGGCTGGAAACGATAAAAAAAATCTGTGCATTCTGCGGTGTATGGTGGTGGGAGAGGGAGATGGTGATAGCCGTCCGGGAGAAGGAAGAAGGTGGCAGAGCTTGGGCGATCTACCTCCACGGCTACTCTCTGTTAAAATCAGCGGTATCGATGATTATGATGGAGAGTCTTGAAAGTGTGAATTCTGGGGTTTCCGCGGGCCTAAGGGAAGGAAAGGCGGACAAGTTGGCAGTGGATGTATCATCCCGCTGGCAAAGAGTCTGCATCCCCACGACTTTTGCACCAGCCCAGGCCTTGGTTCTCAGGAAGATACTTGCTGCCCAGCTCAGGCTTGCGAGCATGTGACGCGGTTTCGACGTTCGTGTGGTTCTCCGCCTGGAGGAACGAGATTAGAATTGTCTTAATACCATCTTAGTGGAGATATCGGGTGTGCTGGTGATTATCAGGATCAGGTACATATTTACTGACGATCAACCGAAACTTCAGCAAAGAGGCAACCTCTAATTTTGGCGCCACAGGCTCGTAATCGCTGATCAAGGTCGCGGGCTCCATACGTATGTACTATCCCGTTGGTACGAGTCCCTAGTTCGAGACCCTTACTTGGAGTAGAAAAGTACCATGTCAGCCTGGGACGTTCTCAGGCCGCTTCTCAGTCTTCACAGAGACGAAATGGTATGGTGCGGGTTCCAATACTTACCCAAGGCCGTAAGGGGAATGTTGCGATAATGCCGTGCCAGAGTTTGCTGCAGAAATGGCGTTCCTCGATGCGAGGGTGAGGGTCACCTCTTATGCAAAACTGATGGTCGATGAGTCTGGTTGCCTCCTCGTAGCGAATAAGGAAACTAAAGACTCCCTTCTCTGAAGGGAGTAAAAAGGTGCAGAGAAAAATCAAGGAGAGGTTGATGCGAGGATGAATGGCTGGATTCGGCAAGATATCTTGCATTTTTCGCATGAGTTCCTTGCCCAAGGTCTCCTTGGCCTGTATTGCCTGTGAATATTCCACTGGTTTGTTGAGGAACTATACCCTCTGAGCATCCAAAAGTCTCTGGATTTTCTTCCTGACATCAGCGCGTAAGTCATCCGGGTGTTCACCCTGACGATCTAACGAGACAGACTCTTTTGTTCCCGGCTTGTCTGCCCCAGTCATCGCTGGAGACCTTGACTAGCTCGAATCATTTGCTTGCTGATCTCCTCGCATTCTCCAAGGATTTAGGCCCTGTTGATCACTGCGTGTTCTTATCTTTTCAACATCTTCGATCACCACTTATCCCTCCCTGGTCTAAGCCTCGCAACCAGCTAGATGACTGTAGGCACAGCGAACAACAGAACTTGAAGGAACCCGGAAGCAGCTAGGTAGAAGACCGGTGGGGAATGCCTAGTTTGTCATATAGGTAGTGCGTTGTGCACACTTGATCAATGGTGGATATGTCATACTTCTCCCTTGCGGGCGGTTTCCTTTTCCAGAGCACGATTTGTTCTCGCTGCATCTGTCTCCTCCTACCTACCCTGATACGAGCAGATACAAGCATGGAGCATTGCTATCAGGTACATCATCCTTTGTGTACAGCTATATTCCACATCTCAACCTCTATTTATTGTTATTATTGCCCGAAGTCGGTCAGAAATTGTCATATACTTTATCATGTTTGGACTGGGTGCATTTCACTCAAACTGGACTTTAATCTAGGGGACATCGTTTCATTTCCTCCGTGAGGTTCTTTTATCTTGTTCCCGACCTTTATCTGATGGTACTTAACCTCGAGTTTAGATAAAATCAGCGGCATCCATCCTCACACAGCATGTCTGATGACTTCCGACGCTTGCCTTATTTACACACTTGGATTTTGATGATGATCAGTTCTGGATCTAGTAAATCAAAGGTTCTGAGATAAAGTGAAATACTCAAAACATTGAAGAGGGCTATCGCCCAATGATTCATTGAAATGCCTACACTAAAACAGGATTCTCACAGCAAGTTCTAATATTGTTATAGTTCAGTTATACAAAGAAGGGAGTTTCTAACGTAGAGATCCAAGAAAACTAAGCAACACCAAACCTTGATGATCTTGATAGCTATAGCTCAGAGGAGTGTATTGGCTCGGGAGTGACTCTTTGCCGGGGAAAGCAGGAGTCCTTTCGCGCGGTAACCAAGGCCCTTCGCTCAGATGCTAGGCCCCTTAGCCACAACACATGGGGGGCATACCTAGCAAGTAAGCTACGTAGGTACTCAAATTTCCTATTGACGCGCTTTGACACAAGAATTGTTTTGAAACCCATGGCACCACATCGGTATCCTGTATTTCGACGGGGCCTGAATATCAGAGCCTAGAAGCCGACAACAGGAAACTGGCTCGACAAAAGTCTTGGTGGGAATAACAGGGACTGCCAGTCATCTTCTTTGGTGTAATTAAATTGCAGGTACAGCCGTAGGACAGGGTGCGCGCGGGCGCGTAGAGCTAGCTCAACTTGAGGTCGCCAGGGCGCTCACGAGGGCTGACTCTTGGTTTTAAATGTACGAAGCATTAAGACAAAACCCCTGCGACCATTGGTCTGATGATCAATCTGGAGGAGTTCGTGATCCGAAGCCCTGGGCTATAATATTCTAAACCAATTTTAATCTCCAGCCAACTCATCCCATAATTCCTCATCAGAAGTTCAGAACCAAAAACACTCTTAAGTTGCAATTAATAAACCAACTGGACCTTTTTCTTCTTCTTCTTTTTTTTTCTTCAAAAACACAAATCATTTCCATTCCCAACGATAATCATTTCCCCAAACGTAAAAAAAAAATGAATGACGTGAAGTACTGTGTGGTAAGAACTTGAGAATCAATCCCCCTCTTTCCCCTCCCCGAATCATTACCCCTCAAATTGAAACCATTCCATCATCCATTTTTTTCTTCATTGATCGCCTGACCTGATTTTTGGATTCCTTTCTTTCTCAAAAGGATCTAGTATTAGCGACGCGCCGCATTAACCGGTCCGACAAGCCGACGATAAACTGATAGGAAACACGGGCCGAAAACCCAACAAACTCACACACACACACTCTCTCTCCCCTCTCCTCTCCTCTCAAATTTCCTTTTTTTTAAAACTCTTTCAGTCTAACGAAGCTTAGGCTTCGCTTATTTTTTCTTTTTCTTAATTTTTTTTGGGTCTCTTCTAGTCTTTTTATGTTCTAGTCTCTTTCTTCCCCCCAGAGTATTCGATGCAACATGCCCCACGGGGAGAAAATGGGTTGGGCAAAAACAAAAAAGGGGGAGAGTGGGATTTTGAGTTTTTTTGTTGTGTTCCAGAACAGTTTAGTCTCTTCTTTTTTTTCCCCTCACTTTAAAATCGGTAACTTGGTGCGTTTTATTATAATACTAAACACTTGCATGTGATTTTTTTTTGGGGGTTCTTAAGTACACAAGGTACACCGTGTACCTGCTTATTATTAGCTTTTACACTCACTTCTCAAATCATCTTGTCAATCAGTGAAGCATTCCCCCCCCCCCCCCCCTCTTTCCTTTTGTATAATTTAGAAAGGAAAGGTGATTAAGTTAGCCCCAACAAATTATTTTGACCAAAAAAATTATAAGCTACTTACCCGTTCCAGGCCTTTTTGACTACTTTTAACTTCATTTACTTTTTGTTTGGTTTTTAAACAAGTATACCACATCTGACCAAAGTGTGGTACGCCGAGAGCGGGATCTTGCGGGCGGTTAGATATTGGTGGGTGGGGGAGAGTGAAAGTGGCACTGGAAAGATAAATTAAAAAGATTCCAAACCCCCCTTGCAGCAAAATTTCAATATAAAATATAGTTACCTACCGCCCGTACACACACCCAGCATGGCTTCGCTTTCGTTTTTTTCTTTCCTACCTTCCCGCATGCATGCATGCATGTCTGCATATATGCACGCACGACCCAGACGCGGGCGCAGACGCAGAGCAGACGCATGCAAACCAACCAAAAAGATGGAAGCTTAATTGGTAGGTTCCTTACTTGACTTCGGTCCGAATTGAATTGATCGAATTGGATCTTGCCTGCTTGGAACTTGAACTCTTTCTTCTCTTGTTTCTTTTTGGAGGGGATTGAAAGGATTCAGATATCATTTTTTTGGTCTTGCCGCAATGCCGTCTATTGAGACGGCAGCATTGCACTCCCCCCTCCCCCCCCCCCCCCAAAAAAAAAAAACCCAAAGCAAAATCAAAATAATAAATGAGTCTCTATAAAAACTGAGCATATTCAAATTCCTTATTATTTTTCAAAGAATTATATATATATATATATATATTGTCAGTTTATTGTTTTATTTATACATCGCATTGTAAAATCCCCAAGTTGTATCGAGTATCAATTATCTTATCGACTTTTTTTTTTTGGAAACATTTTTCGTTTTGGGTTAGGGTTATTTATACACGAAGAATCACGATTGGGGGGTTGGTGGTGACAAAAAAGTTATTAATTAATACGGGTGTAAAAAAAAAAAAATATCAAAAACACAAAAAAACCAAAAAAAAAAAAAAAAAAACCAAACAAAAGCCACCATAGCAGTTTCCAGATGGTCTTTTTTTCCCCTATGTCAAGGCAAAGACTTAATTAGGTAAGATCATTTAATTACTTACCATACCTACGCTAGCTAAAAGGAAAGGTCAGGTAGGGATCCCCTCCCCCTTTCCGTGCCCCTACGGCCGCTTATGCCGTAAGCCGTTAACCGCTAAAAAAAAAGCTATTGTTTTTTAATAAAAAGGATTCATGGTCATGCGACGCGCCGTCTTTTTTTTTTTTTTTTTTTTTTTCAAAAAGTTTTTGGGTCTTTGAAATCATCCTGTAATTTTATTTTACGAAATCCAAGAATTCAAACAAAGCAAGAAAAAAAAAAGAATATTGAAAACGGCATGAGGTGGTGGTTGGTCAAGTTGTAAAACAATAATTGTACTTATTTCTTGTGATTAAAAGTGAAAGTAAAAATAAAACAAATAATTTTTGATATTTTGCAGCTGAGCAAGAAAAATTAAAATAATGCTTGACTCTTTGGTATCCTTGAGAAACAAAAAAACAACAGCAACAAACAACCCGTGCAGATCAGATACATTCCCGTCCCCATCATTTCATCCATCCATCCATCCTTCATCTTTCCCATTGATCAGATTCGTTTCAACGTCATTGCTCTGCGTAAATAAAAAGTAAATGTTCCTTGAGTGAATCCGACCAAATTTGCCCGCCCCCTAAAAGTATTATTTTATATGACTTGATGTGGATATTATTTGCTGAGCATGTCATGTAAAATAATACACCCTAAACGATTAAAACTCTTTTTTTTTAAACAGTGCCCTTCTCCACAGTCTCGGCAACCCTGCCGTCATCGGCGACCACGACCGTGTCGACCTTGAGAGAGGCCTTGACGGGGTTGGGCTGGTTGTAGACCCACTCGAGCTGCTCGAGGGTGCGGCCCTGGGACTCGACACCGAACAGGTACCAGGCGAGAGCCTCAACGATATCCCAGGCGACAAAGACGTAGATGTACTTGTACTGGATGTTGCCGAGGGCGATGGGCGTGCAGAACTGGTTGATGAAGGAGACGGCGTTGACGATGAAACCAGAGGCGGCGAGACCCTTGGCGCGCATCGTCGTCTCGAGAGCCTCGGTGGGGATGACACCCTGGAGGGGAGTGTAGGTGAAGGAGAAGATGATGTTGAAGAGGAAGTACGAGGCGAGGGCACCGCGGCCGTAGTTGAGGTTGACGACGGTGGTGTCGCTCTCGTCGGGGCTGGCGGCGGGGATGACGACCTTGGAGTTGTCGAGGGCGGCGGTGAGACCAGAGTTGGCGGCGAGGGCAAACGAGCACAGAAGGGTGCCGGTGACGAGGACGATACGGCGGGGCATGCGGTCGGTGAGCGAGACGGCGGTGAGGGCGCCGATGGCCGAGAGACCCTGGTTGAGAATGTTGTAGCCGAGCTGGGCGGGGACCTCGGTGACGCCGAGGTTCTCAAAGATGACGGTGTTGAAGTATCCGAGACCGTTGCCCGAGAACTGACCGAAGATGGAGATCATGAGCACCTGAGCCATTCTCCAGCGGCCGTTGTGGGTGAGGAAGAGCGGGCGGTAGTCCCACCACACCTTGTCGATGCCGTCGAGCTTGATGCCCTCCCTCATCTCGTCGACCTCGAGCTTGACGAGCTTGGAGTTGGGGTCGTTGTTGCCGTGGAACTTGACGAGGAAGGCAATGGCCTCCTCCTCGCGGCCGTTGGCCATGAGGAAACGGGGGGACTCGGGGAGGAACATGACGGAGGCCATGACGACGACGCAGGCGGCGGCCTGGAGGATCAGGGGAATGCGCCACGAGTAGTCGCTGTCAATGTAGTTGGTGCCGAAGGTGATGATGGCGGCCGGGATGGCACCACCGAACCAACCGCAGTTGTAGAAACCGGTGCAACGGCCACGCCAGTGCGGGGGTGAGATCTCGATGGCGTACGCGGGAGCGGCGACCGTCATGACGGCGATGCCGAGACCGAGGACGAAGCGGCCGACGATGAACTGGGCGATCTTGTGGGCGGTCGAGATGATGATCATGCCGGTGATGATGACGGCGCCGCCGACGAACATGCCCTTTCTGCGTCCGTACCTATCCGAGAGAACAGCGGCGAAGGGAGCGCCAACCATGGCGCCGACGGTGTACAGGGAGAAGATGACGGAGACGGTGGAACCCGTGGTGCCGCTGTGGAAGGTGTTCTGGAAGTGCTCCATGGCGAGAATCGAAGTCATGAGGGAGCCATCGTAGCCGTTGGCGCAGGCGCAGAGGAAAGCGACCATGATGCACCAGTAGAGCTGAAACGACTCCTTGCTGCGGGGGTTGATGTTGGACTCTTGGATGGCGGCGTACAGCTCGGCCTGGACAGCAGCTCTTGTGGTCAGCGCCAATTGTCTAACATGATCGACCTTGTCCTTTGTCGTCTTCTGATGGTTCAACTCACATTGTGCACCTTCTTGGCCTTCTTGCCAGCCAGGGCGGCGGCAGGCTCATGGTGCGGCTCGGCCACGGCCGAAATGGCCTGCTTCTCGCTGATCTCTTGAGACCCGTGAGACGACATCTTCGCTCTTGTTTCAGTGAAGAGAGGGAAACTGTCGTAAAGGGGGATGGAGTAGAGACTAGATCGAGAGAGAGCAGATCCCAAAAGATGGAGTCGACGGGGACTTTAATACAAACATTTGAGTCGACATGGCCAGTCTCGCCAAAGAGGGTCTCACTGGACCGTCCCGGGAACGGACGGCCCTCCTCCGCCGTGCCCAAAAGGGGTGCGAGGAGGGTGCAACGCCTGGTCTGCATCGTGATTGATCGAAAAATCTCCGACAGAATTTGGAGCTAGGTTCCTCCGGACCAGCTCCCTGCTCGCCACCCCGGGGCCCCCAATTGCGATGCGTCGACAATCGAAGCGTGATGAGAAGGAATGGGCTGCCTTGCGGTTTGGCGGCTTTCGGGCCTTGCTTCCCTTGGGCTGGCATCCCACCCACCGGCCCTGAAGCGAGCCAGGATCTAAACGGCTTTTTGACGACAGGGGGGGAGGGTGAGGGGGGTTAAGCACAGGGGGTCGTTTCTGCACCAAACCCCTGGGTCCAGATCACATTGATGAGCAAAAATCAAAACAATCAGCAATCAATCTCGGCGCGGGAAGCACCGGACAATGCCACCACCCTGGTCCTTGTTGTAGCCTACTAGTAGATCCAGACAATTGCGCTTCGACTGTTTCCACCAACAAGGGGATGCTTGGGGCGTGATGTGGGAGTGCGCACCACGCGTGACGAGGATTCTCCAGCTTTTTTGTTGCTTTTCTCCAGATTTTCGACACCCACAACAAACGAAAATCAACATGATCTTGGCCCCCCCAGTTGGGGATCGTGGGGCGCGGTGGGCTGCTAGCTTCTCTCGGGTAACACTGCAGCTCGCGCCGCCTTTGCGGGTCGCACCCTCTGTCTAGTGATGCGACAGTGGATTTCCTCCAACGAAATTGGGCAACATGAACCGTTATAGTCCGGAGAACTTTGGCCCCAATCCCCGTCGAGTCGGCCCATGATTTGCGGAGCTGAAGCGGAGGGGAGGTCACCTCGTTCCCAACCTAATCCAGACTGCGGGTAACAGGTGTGCAGCGACCGGCTCCCAGGCAAGCTGTTCCGTCCCAGAGGTTAGTCTGGAAGCGCCGCCGTGTCGACATCGACTTTCACAAGCCTATGGAAATCATGAACATGGCAAGTCGGCAAGATTAGCGAGATGTATAGAGACGCTTTGCGCCAGCAGACGACTCGGTAATGGGCGCCTGTGATTGGCTTGTACCGAAAGAGAAAACACCTCGTAGTCCAACCCTTGCGATCCTGTCGGAACAAGACAACGACAAACCCGACAGCATCTCAAATCTGCGAGCAGTAGTAGGGAATCAAACGGGACAGCCGCCACAGCGTTTGCGTTTGTTCGCCTGCAGAAATCCCCGACCAACTGTCACACGCTCCCCATAATAATCCTCCGAAAATCCGCACCGAATTAGTCGGGCCTCGACGATATGTAAGCTTAAACTGCCCAACACATGCAAATCCTTTCTCGCCTGCGACCCTGGCACGCCCATCTATAATTGTTCTAGAGTTCTTTGATGACCCATACAAGTGGCGACCACTGTTACGGTGCCATTGCCCATACCGCCATGAGTCCGTCTGTCTCAGTTGGGTACCTTGGACAGCATGCTCCTAGCGCCAGAGGTGGGCTTCCATTTAATTATCAACCTTTATAATTCAACGTTGAATATGCAAGGGCGACCTTCTCTCCCGCCAGCCACGGGAAACCTTGCTTGCCGCCTTGTCATGTGACCATGTAATATGTATACTAGAAAATGGTTGCCGCCGTCGATGGAGTGTGGGAGAGGGCCTTGTTAAAGTGAGATCGACCTCTCCTGGTCTAGCGAGGCGATGAAAGATACTTCTTGATGGTCACGTTCTTGGGAGGCAACTATCCTCTTCCTTCCCCGCCACTTTCCCCCCACAAGACAGTGGCAGCTGGGCCGTATTTGCGTGGTCGCGTGGCAAGTTCAGCAGAGAATTGCGGACACGCGCTCGATCGGGAGACGGGGCCGCGGAGGCAGCGGGGACTGGACGTCGTGCGGTGAGTCGCGACGGGGATCCAGCCCCTCTGCTGATCTCCCAACATTGGTTATTAGTGGGATTCGCTTATGCAGAGTTGACGGTTGAGCGGTTCCATGGATCCAGAACATGCATAACCTGCCTAACCATCAGACGACTTTGGCGTGGAACCCACAAGGGAGCCTCAAGTCTCCAATGCCAAGGGCCCTCTTCTCCACGACCCAATGCCACCACGGACGTTTTTGGGAGCCATCTCAGGGCTCGTACTTTGATTTGACTTGGCGAGAACCAAGATTTGAGTCGTCTTGTTGCTCACCATTGGAAGAACTGAACATTGTGGATGCCACGCTGATCGGATCGATAACTAGGGCATCCTCTTGGAATGACATTGCGTGGTTAGCTCTAACCTGTTGGCAGCCCATGTCAACGAGAGGAACATGTGGAAAAATGCTCCAAGGTGCCAACAAAATTCTGCGTCGGGCTATTTCGAGGCTTGGTGCTGCTGCCTTTGAGGTGGGATGGAGACAGACGCTGGGGCAAGATTAAGGCAAGTGGAACCTCAACATGGCTGCTTATTTGCCCGGAAATTGAGCAAGGCACGAGCTAGGTAGCCAAGGAAGAGACAGCCCTGCCGTCAACGGTACTTTTGTGTTTGAAAATGCGAGTTGCTCCTTGTTATCCCTTGGCGGTGCTTGTTGGTGATTATGGTGAGCTCTGCACCGGCTTTGAGCCCTCCTCTAGCTTTGATTCTCGGTCCGTATTCCTTTGCTCCTCCTCCTCCGGCTTCGGCTCGTCCTGTTTCTGAACCTCCTGCTCCTCTACCTTTGTGCCTTCTTCTGCTTCGGCTTTCTCTTCCGACTTCACTTCAAGTTCGTCCTGCGCCTTGAATCCTTCCTCCGATTTCGACTCCCCACCCAGCTGAACCTCCTCTGGTGCCTCAAGTTGCTCCTCGGACCCGAGCTCCTCAGTGATCTTGGCTTCTGTCTCCTGCGCACCCACTTGCTCCTCTGCTTTCACGTCTGCCTCTACCATCGACTCCCCCCCCGCCCTCAATTTCTCCGCCTCGAGCTTTTCGAGCCAGCGCTTCGTCTCGAAAAACTTTCGCTTCAGGTTCCTGGCCTCCGACTGCGCGATAAACGCGTCCATGCCTTTCTCAGCCTCCTCTCCCTGAGCGTGCAGCGCCATGACCCGTCCAGCGAACGCCACGGCGTCCTCGAACCCGTCCCCGCCGCAGCCCTCAACCTCGTTCCCGTCAGCATCGAGATAGTTTTGGCCCCGCAGGCTCATCTGCGTATAGGTAGCCCACTTGGCCATGGCCATGGGCTGCGTCGGCACCGAAAGCTGATCGTCAACCTTCTTCATCAGGTACGAATCCAGATCCTTGACCCACTGCTCCGGATCAAAGGTCCCCGGCGGCGACGTGACGTAGTGCAGCCGATACTTGATCTGCCCGTCAATCAGAGCGCCCATGACCTCGGAGGGAGTGCTGAGCACCGAGCGCCCCAACACGGCGCCGGGAGAGGTGCAGGGTAGTCCGAGGGTCTTGCCCGGCAGGATGTTCTTGTAGAGGTTGGCATGGGCAAGGGGCAGGTCGGTCGCGAAGGCCAGCTGCACTCCCGCACCGTGGGCGTGCCCTTTTACGCGCGTGGTGATGAGCACGGGGCTGCGGCGGATCAGGCTCATGAGCTCGGCACACGTCCGGAAGAGCTCCCTCACCTCCTCGGGCTTGCTCTCCCGTATCTCTCTCAGGTTGTGGCCGCTGCAGAAGTTGGGACCGTCGTTGCCGGAGGCGAGGACTATCACCCTGGGCAGACCTTCCCGTTCGCGCTCCCACACTTTGGATGAGACGAGCCAGGCGTACTCGTCTTCGTATCCTTTGCGCTTGTACCTCGCCATGGACCGCTCGAGGCGAGACAGAATCGGCGGTTTGAAGGGCGGCAGGAAGAGCTGCCTCCCGCTCCTGGGCGACGTGTTGAACTCGATGAGCTGCCTCTTGAGGTCGCGTATGACGTTCAGCGAGAGGGCGTTTCCGTTCCTTGGTGAGTTTAATATCATGTATGCCGCCCCATCTCCGAGCTGCGGGAGATGGGGGAAAATTTTGGTGAATTGCATGTTTGATTTTGTGATGGGCGGGTGTGTCGTTGTGGAGGTTGCTGAAGAGGGCTGGACGAGAGAAAGAGTGTGCGTTTTCGTTTGTTCAAGATGGAAATTTTTGGTGGATAAAGATGGCAGATTCCACTGTTATTTCCATTTCTTACAATCTTTCGTAAGTTTACTTGTCAGTAAAATATTCACCCGTCTCCACGCCGCGTCATCTTGTCGCCTTGGAAGGAATTTTTAAATTTTTTTGCATGGGTTTTTTTATTTTAAAAGAAGTAAAAATCGTTGACAGCGCATCAATAGGCTTGTTAGATTAATTCCTCACAGGCTTGGTCGTCCAAGACGCGGCGGCGAGGGGAACATTTCAAAAATTTTCCTTTCGAATTCCCCAAGCTGGCTTTGTTTCCATTCAGCTGTACCAGTAATTACGTAGTGCAAAGAACCCCGCAGTTGCTCGGATGTAATTATCCGGGTTTGTGTCTTATGTTACATACTGATACATGTATATACACAAAAAGCGCGCGTAACGTACACCGTCCGAGATTTCCAACTTCATCTCTTACTACTCCAACTCACACTCCTGATAACTTTTGCGGATCCAATAAAACGCGACGCCCAATGCCCAGAGGCCTACCAGGACCAGAGCTTGCACTGGAGCGAAAGCCGCGCCGCGCACCACCACAAAGCCGCTCACCAGTGCAAACACGGCCGGGATTATGACGACAGGCTTGTATGGCCGTTCCAGGTGAGGCTCACGGTATCTCAGCACAATGGCTCCGACAACCGTAAGGAAGAAGAAAGTATACTCCCCCAGCCCGTTGAAAGTCAAGAGCGCGCGGAAGCTTCCGAGAAGAATGTACAGCGCCGAAAGCACCGTGGACAAGATGATGGCGTTGATCGGAGCGTCAGAGTTTGGCTGCACGCCATCATCATGCTTGATGCCGATTCGACCAACAATGCTGAGAGGTCGAGGCAGCCAGTTCTGTTTTGCAGCAGCGACCGCCATCCGGCCAGCTACGAACGAATTTCCGAGTAATGAACCCGCGACGACCAGACAGATGAACACGGCGGCCACAACTCCAAAAGCAGGTCCCAGAAGTCTTGTGATGGCGGTCTAAAATCAATGGTCAGTCAGTATTGACACAAAAAAATGGAGCATGATAATATTTCAAACATACCACTGCGACACTATCAGTCGTCGAAACCACATCCCAAGGCAGCAAGATATAATACGCAGCATTGGCCGCGATAAAGCACAGGATGATCGTCGGGATCGAGCTGTTGATGGCAAGAGGCAACTGCCTGGCAGGCGCAGACAGCTCGGCCGAGACGTAAATCGCCTTGTCCCACCCAGAGTACGCCCACAGGGCAGCGTACAAGGCGGCCGAGAAGTGGCCAAACAGCTCCCACCGGCTCAAATCGTCCCAGTGCGTGACGCTGCCGTCAGGGTTCACGCTATCCCGCGATCCGAACCACGACTTTTCCCTCCAATCGCCCCCTCCGACTTTCCTATCTCCCCGCGGGTCGCCGAGCTGGAGGCCGACCACGACGATGCCGGCCAGCACGATCAGCGCGATCGTGACAAACTTGGCAGCCACAAAAAAGTTGTTCAACCTCGTGCTGGCCTTGGTGCTGATCGAGTTGGCGACGCTGATCAGCGACAAAACCAGAACCGACAGCAGCTTGTGCGACATCCGACCGCCCTCACCCGTGACGCCAGCGGCCGAGTAGATACTTTCGACGAAAACGATGCTGAGGATCGCGAGCGTGGCGGGCATGACGGCCACGACCCACGTCCAGGCGGCCAGGAAACCGAACGCGTCGCCGAAAACGTACTTGAGGTAGGGCTGGACACCGCCCTCGCCGGGGATCGCGGTGCCGAGCTCGGCCACGGTGCTCGCTCCCGTCCAGGCCAGGACGCCGCCGACGAGCCATATCAGCAGCGCAGCGCCGGGGGAAGGCACGTTGGCGTCGATTGATCCGGGCGAGGTGAACACGCCGCTGCCGATCACTATGCTGACGACTATGGCGAAGGCCTCAATCGTTCCCAGGTTGCGTTTGAAGGTCCCCGCCGCGGTGCCGCTTTCAATCCCCCCACTGTCTTGAGGTTGAGAGTCATCCTGTGGGCGAGAGGAGCGAGGTTCGGAAGTGGTGCCTGCTAGGAGCGGGCGTTGCTCGTCTGGAGCAGATGATTGAGGCATTATGTGTGATGTAAATATTCGTGAAATCAGATATGAAAAGGAGAAAAAAAATTAAATTTTTTTTTTGGAAGATGGAGAGGTTGAAAGGGGATGATGAGTCCCGTCGTTGTCCACGGTTTCGTTCGGCTGTAACTAACCCGCGCCGCCCCCACCTAGCTACCGTATTTACGCCCCCCAAGCACGTAATTCATCCGGGCGGTGGCTTGCGGTTAATCCCGTCGTGGTGTGTGGGCCAAGCTTGGCGGGATTGTCGAATGGGAATGCAGGATCTGTGCTTGAGCTGAGTCTTGGAAGAGGATTTCCAAGAATGTTGTTTATTTTGTTTCATTGTAGATAGGTGTGCTTTTGGACGACTTCATTTAATGTATGTACTTGATGCTTTGTTCAGTACCTACTCATTCCTGTTGCTCAGCGTCAGGGACAAAGTCTACAAAACAATGACTGCGGCTTTCCCATCAATTAGGTAGTTGTTTTTATTTTTATTTTTATTTTTTATCTTTATTTTTTTTTCATCCATTTTTTTGCCTTTTTATCTAGTAAACATGTTCAGGTTACGCCGTACATGTTCACACCTGACAGGTATTACGCATCGTATGTACTAGCTTCTCAAGATCATCACTTCTGTTCTATTTACGGTTGGTTCTCCAAATTGGATTACGGAACGCCTCAGTCCCTACCTTTATGACTCATGTATAAATGCTTCTAGAGGATTGATAGGGAGCCTAATTATTTAGGACAAACATGTGTCGGTTCGATATAAGCAGGGGGCCACTTACTAGACATACGACGCCAACTAATCAACTAGCATCTCCTGGGCTTTGTATTCAAACCTTCCCCTTGACTCAATCTCGTGCATGGTTTGGTAAGGACCATGAGGAAGCCTCGCAGTTGTTAAGTGTCTTTCTTAAAGTGTCAAGCTTAGATACCTTGCCATTTATGACTCAATTATTACTTGTTTCCATCCAAATCCGTACGTAAGTCGTCAAAATCATCAGCAGATTGGGCTCATTTTTGGGTCCAGTGGTAGAATACAAACCCGAAAGCATGCACAATAAAGATTGGTGAATGTCAAAGAATCAAATGCAAACATGATTGGGGATTTCAAACAATTTTGCAAAGCCACACACACTGCCAAACTTAAGACAGTCATTTTGTGAATCAATTGCAAACCTGATATTGAGTATGACATGGGCCATCACTGGTGATTCAAAGTTAAAAATGAGGAATACTTAACAGGTTGCCCCCTTGCTGCGTCCACAAGAGATCGCCACATCCCACTTCTTGTCATTCACGTAAGCTTTGGGAGATAGTCATCGGCGTGGGTGGTGTTTATCCACAGGAACCCTTCAAGAAGTGCTTCGATATCTGGAGACTACACGAGATATACCAGGGACCACTATTATAATAAATGACCTCTCTGTGAGCAATGCCCCTTCAACAACCCCCAGCTCAATGATTCTCATCAAAGTGTCTTTATGCACCACCTAGTTCACATCATCACATTGGCTATATCTTCCCTTCACACCCCCCATCTTGAATAATTCAACGTCAGGCGCGTTTCTAACGACACCACAAGTCTCATCTACAATTCATCATGGGTAATAAGCGTCGAGTTGTCTTCTCTTGCTCCCATTTTGAACTCAATGACCGCAGATTCCATGTGTAGGACACAGAGAGATGTGTCGCCGTCGAGGAAGGAGAGAAATGTAAGAAAGTCAAATGGCTCGAGGAGTGCTGGCGGAGGGATGAGAAGTGCTCGCAATGCGAGGTTGCTTGATGATGCTTCAGCCGGGGTTGGTAATACTCATGGCTGACCTGTGCGTATTTGATGCAGGTATATATATATGGAATGATGTAAGAAAGGATGGATTCAGGCGAATGTACCAGTCCGGTTGTATGAGGTGCATGCTTTTACCCCAGTTTGTACGCGGAGAAAGTAAACCGCCTGGGAGCCAGCCTCTTTCTGTCGAAGCACAGACATAAGATCAGTCTGGTTGCTTACCTACCTATCTACCTTAACCTGAGTTGCCCACCAAGGAAATAGAGACCTACCTGCCACGGCGCGGTCTTGACCAGACAGCAGCGGCACCTTTCCAACTGGCAAGTTCCATCCCCATCCACCATCTCTTTTTTCGACGAACTCTTGGCTCAACGAAGAACGTTCAGCTTCGCTCTCTACAGGTAAAAGATCTGTGCGCCAACAAAAACTTCGTGAGTCATTGTTGATTACACGAGAAGCCGCAACACTCACCTTAGTTGCCTTACCTAACCCAGTAACCATACCTTGTATAGGGAGCGAGGTACAAGGAACCTCCCTTGGCTCGGTGCTGCAGTCCACTCAAAAGGATTTGACGAAGCCCCACCGGCAGCGATCCTCCGTGCACTGTGTTGTGTGATTTAGGCGAAGCAAGCAACGACATCGCCTGCGACGCGGTAGTACACGGGCTTCAACAAGCTGTTCCGACGAACCAAGAGCCATTCGTACCTGGACGAGCACACAGGGAATGTACCTAGGACAACAACTTGATCAAGTTGCTTGCCCTAGGGTACATGGAGAACGATTCAATTCCTGGAGCAACGAGGCAAAACATTGTGTAATTTTTGTCGAAGAGCAAAAGGCACTATATGTACCTTGAGCAATAGCGCCGAGAGATAAAAGTCTCTATCATATCCTAACCCCAAAGCTTTAGATACCACCTGGCCCTCCTCCAAAAGAGCTTTCGACTAAAATTTATCGATAATTCTTTCCTCCTCCTCCTGCTTCTTCCTCAATTCCTATTGGTGGTAACGTCGGCTGTCGCGGTTCATTCCGCAGCGGAGGTTTGACCAAGGCTTCCGAGTCCTCTTTCTTTGACCTCACCGACGACCTTCCACAGCAAAATTTCTTCCATTCAAATCCAAAGATGGCGATGGCGCCGATGCCGACCCCGATGAGAACCGAGACGGTCACTATGATGGCCGCTCCGATGGTCACGCCCTGGGCCCCGGTAAACACGTTGCGGCGAACTAGACTGGAGTGTCGTTTGTTGAAGTTGGACTGGGGGAGAATTTGGATCTCGTGTACATTTCTCGGCGTTGGGTAGTTGACTGGTGGCTGTTGTACGGGGACAAGAGTAAATCGTCGTCTAATAAACCATGGTTGAGAGTTTTGTGCTCCATCCGGCACTAGAGATACTGTTCTTGATGGTGCCGGTAGAGCTACGGCTTGGTGTATAAAGATAGCAACGAGTACTATACATAATCTCAGAGCAGGAGATGGTCCGAAGAGACGCATTTTGGTGATAGCCCGTCGAGTGAAAGGTTCAGTTTGGCAAGAACTAGAGTAAAGTAACATACAAAGAGAGCGATATATAACAACGGTAGTTTCTCTCCTTTTTATTACTCTTTTTGAAACTGTTTGTCTGCCTACCTGCCCACCACCTCGCATGATATTTCGGAATGATAAAAAAGAACCATGCAGAGTCCGAGGTCCTGTCACAGCCCCGACCTACACCCTGGGCCCCGGGTAAAAATGGGGTTTTGGGGGAAGAATCCAAAGACGCAGTGTGGCTGCGCCGCTCCGACGTCGTGGTCTGGTTGGCCGGTTTCTTGCAAGCTAATTTTGTTGGCGCACAGCCCCTATGTCATCTATTGTAGTACAAGAGGCGGGAAAGGGAATGGTAGGTACTGCCATCGGAAGGATAGTTACCTACTTAAGGTACCAGACTTATCTGCTCGAATTAAAGACCTCGATTTAGGGATACATCATTAGTTCTTGGCACCGAAATTAGCTCCGAACGTTCATTCAATGTTTTTTTTGTTTTGTTTTGTTTTTGGACCCCAAAGTCATGGCCGCGGATTTTCGGGACTTGGAAAAAAAGTCTTGATATATGCCAGGGGGGGGGGGGCCGGGATGTTTGCTCTCGGTATGGTGACCAATAAGACGATGTACCACTGCAGAATTTAGGTAAAATTTTGTTAAAAATAAGATAAAAATTCACAGATGAAGTTTTTTTTGTTACTCTCTCCTCTTGACCAATTGTGCCAAATAGGTAAGGTAGGTAGATACCTACCTTTTCTATGGAGGTTGCTGAACGGCGGAAATGATTTCTCATTTTTGAAATGCGCGTGTATATATATGTATTTTTTCTCTCTTTTTCTGTAGACATCACGCTGACCTGAGGAACGCGAAGTAGTTGGGACGCAGACAGAAAAGCTCTCGAGATGATTGGATCGGACCATTGAGGTCAAGGTCACATGCTTGGATGAACCCTCGACTCAACTTCTGTATTGGTGTTGCAGTGGACGCTGGCAGGTAAGTTTAAAAGCACATGGGATTGTTGTAAAGCACCTAGGTGAGGTAAACAAGTCTAGGAGTAGACTGCCACGAAAATAAATACCACGTGGGTATTGACATTTGATGGCGGCTGTCGAATTGAAATGCGTGTGATGCAGCCCATTGAGTTTATGTGCCCCGTATAGGGGCCCCGGGGAGGGAGCGTGGCGAGGGTTTGGCTACCATTTTAAAGAGTGGGTGCCTAGGCGGCTAGGTACTTTATCTATTACATGCCTTTCTTGGTATGCAAGGAAACTGGCACGTTGGATGCCTATATATGTATGTACGTAGCCTTGTCCAGATTTGCGCACACCCAGCCTGAGGACGGGAGGCTCCAGATGCTGCCACTATATGATGATTTGAATTTCCGCCGCCAGTTCATCTGCGGCATCATGTCGTCCTGGACAGGCACTACTTACCTATGTAACCAAAGCCGCTCGCCAGTGTGCCATGATGGCCGATCCCCTCGGTATCCTTGGCCTCGTTGCTGTCCGTCATCGCGCAGATTATTCATGCAAGCGTCCAGATCGAAAAGTATTGGAAAAATGCACCAGAAGACGCCAGGACATTCATTGACACACTACAAGCCTGAAAACGGCCTTAAGACGCCATTAATGGCCGTCCCTCAGCCCTGTTACTGGGCCCCGCACCCGACCTCAACGCAAAGCAGGAGACGGGCGCCTGGGCAGCGATGCGCTAGAGGTTGTCCTCCTGGACGTGAAAAAGCAGGACCAGACTCGATATCGGTGGAAATGCCCGAGGCGCACGTTCCTCGCCAAAGCCTACGCAAGAGAGGCCGTGAAATATGTCCACAGGCTGAGGTAGTAGTGCGAAGCGTTGAATCAGCTGGTCTCCATCGATGCCATGACGCTCACGATGGCTTAGCCAAGAAAACCGAGAGGCTGCCGAGGAGCTCAGCCGTTCCCTCGACTGGCTCGTGCCGACCAATTTTGCTTTGCTGCAGTGGAGAGCAACCTTTCAACCCGCCGCTAGGACAGGATGGCCCAGTGGTTGCCCCAATCCGTCGAGTTCAGGTCGTGGATCATGCAGGTGCAGGCGTGATGTTACCTAGTCTAGGTCTGAATCATGAATTTTACTTTTGAATGGTCTTAGAAACAAAATCCACGAGTAGTAACCAAATATTAAAGCACCAAAAGAAGCAAGATGATGATCATGAACAACATAAACAACAGCATATGTTTACAAACTTGCACATCCGGGCCACGCGAAGAGTGGCATGACTCTGCTACAACAAAATGCACCCAGCGCTTCTAAATATTCAAGTTCTCTAAAATCTCTCCTCTCTCGTTCATGAGTTTACAGGCTCCAAGACAAATGAAAAGTCCAAATCCTGCACAGGAACAAGCAAATCCTCCCTGACGCCCGGCCCGCACGCGGCGGTTCCTACTCCTGCAACGTGCGCATCCAATCTCAACAGCGTTGCGTCCTCCTCGACCAGATCGCAAGGATGCTTTGCGTTCTCGATCGTTCGTGTTGAATGCCGTGATGCGGCAAAATTGAAATGCGTGCCACTTTGACTCTGGTCCGGTGTTTTCACAGCGCGCAGTCCACGCCCACTTCCAGGTTCCGTAACCTTGACCCATCGCGTGCCCATTCTGTTCCCGTTTTCTTGAGGGACATCATAAGGCGTCTGAAGGTCAGAAACGGAGTCAGCAGTCCAGACACCCAAGCGTTGTGCGGTTTGTTTGTCTGGGTAAGACTCCCCCGGGCCAAGACCAAACCACTTCACCGTGTCCAAGTCGCGGGAAAGACGGATATTCAACCCAGCACGGGGAATATGCTCTGGGTGGAAGCCCACAGGCTTTAATGAAGCAGAGATGGTAATGCTGCCATCTGATTTGATTCTGTGCGATATCTCACCATGGTAGCCCCAGTCGAGGACAGGAGGGGTGATGATGACCTCAGATACCACCGTGATAGCAGCATTTCCGTTCAAAACGCCTCTGGAGCTGATCTCGAAAGACCTGAGCTGGCTTGTCAAAGCGTCGACGCCAAATCGTTTCCAGTAGGGGAGAGAGTGTGGTGCATCATTATCGGTAGGCGGACGCCAAAATGACAAAGCAATTGCTGCGCCAGTGGAGGGGTCAGGCTGAACCATGGAGATGCCGTCCACCTTCCAGTCCAACAGGTATCCGTTGGTTTTGTCGAAAATGAACGAGAACCCGTTTCCATTGACAGTAGCATAGGCGCCCGCCTCTGAAACAGAAAGGCCTGACAGGCTGTTCTTCGGCTTCGTGTACGCCAATTCGGACTCTTGATCGGAAATCCTATGCTGATACCACGCCACCTCATGTCCAATATCAGCCCAAGCCGTTGGGTGTCGAAGGCTCAGCGAGATTGTAAGGAAGACTTCTTTGCCTTGTCCCTTTAGTTTGTGTATTACATTGGGCAAAGCCAGTTTCGCAGTATCTCCTGCCGAGATTTCGGGAAGATTGAGAACCCCAGCGGTAAGAAGATCAACTCTATTAACAGGATTATTAGGAATGGCTTCGATGGTTATGGGCGGAGTGTCTTACCTATCATCTCCAAGGCTTTCGACTTTGTAAGAAGCCACAAGATGGTCCAGCCCAGTAAAGTTGAACAGGTTGGCAATGACAAGGTCATCCCCATCCACTGACAGCCTAACTGGCTGGATAACCTTCTTGAGTTCCACCAAGCCGGGGGTTGGCTTGTGGATGCTGGATACAAGGCCGTCCATGACGAAAGTTCCATCGTTGGGCGCATCACCAAAATCGCCACCGTATGCATGATAGGACTTGCCGTCGGCATCCTCTTTAAGAAGGCCGTGGTTAGCCCATTCCCAGATGAAGCCACCCTGAAGACGAGGATACTTTCGAAATAACTCTTGATAGTCCTCCAGCCAACCCGGGCCATTGCCCATGGCATGAGCGTACTCGCATAGGACTACCGGCTTCTCAAAGCTACCGTCGGACTTGACGCCTTCGGTAGTGACCAGATGCACCAAACGTTCAATCGAGGGGTACATGTAGGAGTACATGTCAGCCGATGCCGCCTGAGGATCACCTTCGTAATGAACCAGGCGCCCTGGATCAATCTTCTTTGCGTATTCGTACATGGCCTTGTGATTCTGTCCATAAAAGGCTTCGTTGCCAAGAGACCAGACGATGATGGACGGGTGATTCTTGTCTCGATGTATCATCTGCTCCATACGGTCAAGGTATGCAGGTTTCCACAACGGGTTATCACTCGTGTACTTTGCCGCCTTGGCAAACACGAGCTTCTTCCGCTCTTCATAGTCCATCTCTTCAGGGATATCTTGAGGACGGGCGATGGCATCATAGAATCCGTGACACTCCAGGTCTGCTTCGTCGATGACCCACAGCCCTAGCTCGTCCGCAATCTCAAACAGCTTAGGATGGCTAGGGTAGTGACTGCAACGAAGAGAGTTGATGTTGTGGCTCTTCATGAGGAGCAGATCCTTACGAATGAAGTCGACCGGGACGGCCCGGCCAAAGAGAGGGTGATGATCATGCCGGTTGACGCCATTGAACGTGATGGGGTTCCCGTTGACACATATCAGTCCGTTCTTGAGCTCGACTTTGCGGAAACCAATCTTTTGGACAATTGTCTGGGTTCTTGAGTTTTGGTGCATCGACAGCTCGACAGTGTAGAGACACGGGTCTTCGGCCGACCATTTCCTTGGGTTGGTGACCTTCATGGAGACATCAATATTCTCCGTACCCTTGTGGGCCTCAAACTCTTCGCTGGATATTGTGTCACCGCCATTCTGTGGTGACTCCTTCAAGAGCACCTTGAGAGTGGCAGGGGACGAGACGAATGTGTCGAGTTTGACGTGCAGTGTGGCGTTCTTGTACTCGTCATCAAGCTCGGTTCGCAGAAACCAGTCGTTGATTCGCGCAACCGAGGAAAAAGAAATGAGATGAACGTCTCGAAAGATTCCAGAGAGCCACCACTGGTCCTGATCTTCTATGTACGATCCGTCCGACCATTGGTAGACCCTGACGACGAGTTGGTTGAGACCGTCTCGATTGACGAAGCTTGTGACGTCGAACTCGGACGGGTTCCTCGATCCCTGCGCATATCCGACCAGTGCACCGTTGACCCAAACGTGATAGGCGCTGTCGACACCGTCAAACCGAAGTCGCAGCTGGTCTTGAGGATCCCATGATATGGGAACATGGAAAGTGCGCCGGTAGGTTCCCGTGGGATTCTCTGTGGGCACGTAGGGAGGGCAGATGGGAATGGGGTATTGGACATTGGTGTAATGGGGTCTGCCATGGCCTTGCAACTGCCAGTGCCCTGGGACCTGAATGGTGGTCCATCCTTCGTTCTCGGTGGCTGTTGGCTCGGGTGCCTTTAGGGGCGCCGAGGCGTAGTGAAAATCCCACTGGCCGTTGAGGACGAGGGCATCTTCGGGGATGTGGTACGAGCGTGGAGGCAAAGTGTTTCGTCTGAAGACGGCCTGGTTGGTGTAATCATGTTTGCCCTCTTCTTCTTGGAGGGGGATGCCCTGGGACGGGGGATGAAAGGAGCCCATGGTGCGTTGTTGAGCCGAGAGGGAAGACTGGCCTTGTTCTCATGACCTTTTTTTTTTTTTTTTTTTTTTTTATATAAAGGCAAGACAGCGGTGAGAAGCCATAATTATTAGAATCCTGTGAACGAGCCGGGCGTTCCTGATGGATCCAGTAAAGGTGTCCCGTCCAGTGCCATGAGGGTGCCAGTGGTGGGTGCCATATTGGGGCCGTTGCGGGGGCGCATCCGGCAGGTAAGCATGGGGATGCCAACCCCACATCGTTGGACGATTACTGCGGGGAACAGCCGGGGCAAGGATGATAAACGAGTTTTGTGTCTGCAGTGAATATCCCTCCAATCGGCAGGAAAGGGGAACCGCCAGGTGGAGTATGCAACGGTGCTGGGATGCTGTTTCTACTAGAGGGGCCGGGACATTGCCCGTTCAGTTTGGCATTGTTGGATGTGCTTGTGTGAGCCGAAGCTGAACTTTGTGGATTGCCCGGCTTCGGACTTGGACATTATGGGGATGGTAAACCACCATGGAGCCTTGAGAAATGGAATCAGTCTCCGTATTTGACCGGGGCAGATTGGCAGAATCTGGAAGTAAAATCTGAATGAGCAAGGGCAACTCGCACCGAAATGTCGGCTACCAATGGTAAGTTGCGGCCGATTGGGCTTGCCGAGGAAGCTCTGGGCAGAGAATTAAACTTTTTGGGGAACCAGCCAATCATCTTTGCCGGGGCACTCGGAGCCGAGGAAAGAGCTTCCCCAAACGGATCCCTGCCTTTGCATCCTTCGGCCGTCACGTCGAAGCTTTTTTCCCACAGTCAACCGCCCACTCGATGGCACGATACCATGCTGCATACAGGCAAATACCGGGCCATGATTGCCCATTACACATGCGGGGAAGGTCATCAACGACGAAAAGGCAACACGAGCGGTGTTGACGGCGAAGCGACCCTCCCGCCACCCATCGCAGCACAGATGCTGCGATGCCATCAATCAATCCAGGATGGCCAGATGCACGACCCGATACCCTGGTTACGCTCGTGATCCTGAGCCCCTCCAGGAATGCATTTAAAGTCTAGATGCTTTCCGCCCCAACGGTGGATCTACATTTCATTCGAGAGCCACATAGGCGAGGTCGGTTTCCCAACTCCTGGCCTTTCTCTCAACTACTCGCAATGGCGCCCAGCACCGAAAAGGAGACTGCAATTACAGACCATCACGACGAGGCGGACACTGACGTCCAACTCGCTCACGATGCCGTCGACACCAAGCCTTCGCCCTGGACTAAGCAGATGACCCGTCTGTACCTCGTCCTTGCCGTGGCATACCTGTGCGGATGTCTGAACGGGTACGACGGCAGCTTGATGGGTGGCCTGAACGGCATGAAGTCCTACCAGAGATACTTCAACATGTAAGAACAGATTCTATATGTCCGGGCCACTTAGGGCGTTCGCTGACATTGGACATGCAGGACCACAGCAGGGTCGAGCACGGGTCTCGTCTTCGCCATGTACAACATCGGATCCGTTGCCGCCGTGTTCTTTACGGGCCCTGTCAACGACTGGTTCGGTCGGAGGTGGGGAATGTTCACCGGAGCCCTCCTCGTCATTGTTGGCACGTGTGTTCAAGCTCCGAGCAAAACGCATGGCCAGTTTCTCGCCGGCCGCTTCATCCTCGGCTTCGGTGTCAGTTTCTGCTGCGTCTCGGCGCCTTGTTACGTGTCGGAGATGGCCCACCCCAGATGGCGCGGCACTCTGACGGGTCTTTACAACTGCACCTGGTACATCGGGTCCATCATTGCTTCCTGGGTTGTCTATGGATGTTCCTACATCAAGACCAACGAGGGCTGGCGCATCCCCGTCTGGTGCCAGATGATCACCTCAGGTATCGTGTGTGTTGGAGTCTTTTGGCTCCCCGAGAGCCCCAGATGGCTCATGGCCCAGGACAGGTACGACGATGCCACCAAGGTGCTCGCGACCTATCATGGAGAGGGCCGGCCCGACCACCCCGTCGTGCAGCTGCAGATGAAGGAGATGATGAACCAGATCTCGTCTGAAGCGTCGGACAAGAAATGGTACGACTATCACGAGCTCTGGAACACGCACTCGGCACGCCGTCGTCTCATCTGCGTTATCGGAATGGGCGTCTTTGGGCAGATTTCTGGCAACAGTTTGTCGTCCTACTACATGGTCACGATGCTGCAGTCTGCTGGTATCGTCCAAGAACAACGCGTACTGGCGCTCAACGGCATCAATCCGGTGCTGTCGCTCTTTGGATCAGTTTTCGGCGCCCGCATGTCCGATGTTGTTGGTCGCCGGCCGCTCCTCTTGTACACCATTGTCTTCGCGTCGGTTTGCTTCGCTATCATCACCGGGACTAGCAAAATGGCAACCGATGACCCAACACAAGTAGCGGCGGCAAACACGACCATCGCGTTCATCTTCATATTCGGCGTCGTCTTCTCCTTTGGGTGGACGCCGCTCCAGAGCATGTACATCGCAGAGTGCTTACCGACGGCCACTCGCGCCAAGGGCACCGCTGTTGGAAACCTTGCCTCCTCAGCAGCCTCGACCGTCTTGCAATACGCCTCCGGTCCCGCGTTTGAGAAGATTGGTTATTATTTCTATCTGGTGTTTGTGTTCTGGGACCTGATTGAGGGAGCTTTCATGTACTTTTTCTTCCCCGAAACCAAGGATCGCACTCTTGAGGAGCTGGAAGAGGTGTTTGCCGCTAAAAACCCTGTCAAGAAGAGTTTGGAGAAGCGGAGTGCCCAGACGGTCTTGAATACTGTCGGCACCGCTCAAGAGGACAAGATCGAACATGTTGCTTGATGGATGCCGTGGCTGTTACTGATCCCCGAAATATTACCAGTGTTAATACAAACATTTGCTGTTCCAAACTCCTCATTGCTTGTGTTTCGACCCAGTCGCCACATCTTGCAGTTGGTTCCTCAAGTCAATCCAATAAAATAACCCAGGCGAAACGAGAGAACCGCGACGGCTGATCAACCTCCCGTTTGAACCGGACCGAATGCATCCGAAGATGGTGGTCAGGTCCAGCCCTTGAATTCCCTGCTCTCCCATGTCGTCTTCCTTGCTCCAAATCGGACCCCCTGTTCACCCCCACTTCCCCGCAAACCTGTTTGCTTAAGGGACCATGTTTTCCCCAAGCGATGCGCGTTTCTTGGTTTCCACTGCAACATCCCCGAACGCACAAGGTTGATCCCCCTTTTTCGGCCCGCTTCGGATCGAAACAAACAAACATTTCCACATTCCGCGCAACATCACTTACTGTATTCGAGAGACTCCATCATGAACCACGAGCGAACTGGGGAGCCACTCAGGAAGAGGCTCAGAACGTCACATGCTGTATGTACATACAATACAGTACCTGCAGATCAAGCTTTCGTTGCTGTATCACTCCCGCTAATCATTCAGCCGAGCAGTGTGATTTGTGTCGAGCAAGGAAAATAAGGTTCGTGGTAACCCGCCGAACACATCTAGACCGTGAGAAATAAACACTAACGCATAACTAAAAATTACTCCAGATGTGACGGGAAAGAACCATGCGCGGGTTGTGCAGCGTCGGAAAATGAGTGCACGTATGGGTCAGAAGCAAACTCGTAGGTTTTCCCCCACTTTTTCCATTCAATCCACTCTTCCTTTTTTTTCTTTTTTTTTTTCTTTTACCCCTGAAGTAAACAGAGGGCAAAAGATATGAACACTAAACAAGCCAATGGCAATAAAACAGGAGAGGCAAGAGTGACCTTATACTAGAAGGCATCTTACGGGTGGAGAAAACCCTCCAGGAGATTAACGCGACGATTTCGTCTTCTCCATCTTTGACTCAAGAAAATCACGTTGTACACCAACAGCAACATCAAGTGCAGCGTTATCATATTCGCAACCAACCCCAGATACAGCAACAGCAGCAGCAGCAACCACAGGTTGTAGTCTCCCCAGCTTTCACGGCTACCAGTATCGCTGCGTCTTCAAGGGCTTCCGCCGGGCGAGCGAGCTTTTCGGGGAGCCCGTTGGCTGAAATCCACCAAAATCGGAGCCTCAATACCCCAGGTAGCGGCGGTGCAGGAGCCGGCGAGCCCGACGCGAATTCAGCAAGTCTAGATAACGCTGTCCTGGATTCCTGGCACACCTCCACAACCGAGTCCGTCCTGCAGTGGCCGCACTTCGATACCCTGTTCCCCAGTCTGAGGGAAGAATACGTGTCAAGTTTTGAACTGGAAAAGCGCAGAACCCAGCTGAGAATGAGGACTAGGACGGCCATGTGCCCGTACGTGACGGCCGAGGAGGTAGATCTGGTGCTAGAGGCGTTTCGACACAACGTAAATTTCTGGTATCCAACCATGTCTGTTGGGCAATTGGAACGGACGAGGAAGATTATTGTTGATGGGAGCGGAGTTGATGAGGATAGTACCGAGACGTGCTTGGCGCTATTGACCATGGCTTTGGGTTGTGCGAGCTTGGTCGTGTCGGGCTTGTGGAGGGGCGGTGACGGGGATGTCGCTGGGGAAGAGCGGAGAAGGAGAAGCGCGGCGAGAAGGGCGATGGGGGATACGTACTTTGAGAGCGCGCTGAAGAAGTTGTGGGTTGCTCATACCGATGTGAGTGCCGAGGCGACGCATTGTTTGTTCTTTGTCGGGTAATTATATCCATTCTCTCAGCCGACACACATTGATACCTACTGACTACTCGTTGGTGCATGCTCAGGATATACTTTGCCTTTCTTCGGCGGCCATTACAGGCGTGGGAATACATCTCGTCAGCCTCGTCCAAATGTCTCGTCCTACTATCGTATCTTCCTTCCGGATCTGTGGGAGAGGAGGAAGAAGATCAAGAACGCATAAGGCGAATATTCTGGTCATGTTATATCCTTGAATCTGACTACCTGGCCGAGCTCTCAAACTTGCCCATCTCCGGCATCGGACGCATAGAAGCTTCTGTGTCATTACCAGCAGACACTTATCACACCCACCGGGAAGCTGAGGAGGAAGAACAGTCAGCGCTGTACTTTCTTGCTTGCATCTCGATGAGGAGGTTACTGAACCGGGTGCATCAACTGCTCTTTGCCAAGGGGACCGGAGCAGAGAGGGACAATGCTAGATTTCCCTTCATAATTGCAGAGTTGGACCACCAGCTGGAGGAGTGGCGTGCCGTGCTGCCCGCCAAGTTTGCCTTCGAGGTTGGGTACGGTGTCGGTGAGGCCGAGACGGAACACGGGGGGTTCTTGAGGCAGAGATATCTGACGTGTCGGAGTGTCATATATCGGCCGTACCTGATGTGGGTGTTGAGCGGCATGGGGACCAGCGGTGGGGGCGAGGCCAGCCGAGAGGTTTTGGAGAACTGCAAGGCATGTTTGGATGCTTGCTTGATGCATATCTTGAACTTGAGGGGGTTTGGCCAGACGGTTCTGGTGGACACGTGGATTTGTGCTCTTTCGTAAGTCCCACCATTACCTACCTTAATCACCCGACAGCAAGCCATCCAATCGAGCATGATGTGTGATTTGTTACTAATCTTGCCATCACAGAATGGCCGGCGCTATGCTGGTTCTTCTTGCGGCGTGCAGGACGCCTTCCCTCAAAGACCTTATTGGACCAGAGGTGCTGGCGGCTGGTGATCATCTCAGGAAGCTGCTCGAAGGGTGGCAGCAGGTCATGGGAGATCCGAGCTCTCCCAGTGTTGAGCAAAGTGTCAGGATAATAAGTGAGGCAGATCGGTTTATTCGGCAAGGAGTTTCTCGCACGCAGGGGTGAAAGATGATGGAGATTGTCAAGATGCCAAGGCTTCCAAGTTGGGAAAGGTCACAAGCAGGGGATACACGTGATCTGCTCATTTAATTAACATCCTGGAGCAAGGACTCTTTCCCCGATTGAACTTTCTCGGTTGTCAATTTCCTTGCGGAAGGAAACAAAAAAAAAAAAAAAGAGGGGGCAAAAAAAAGCCCATCAGTCCAAGGTACTTAGCTCAGTACGAACCCAATCATGCCTGACCTGCGAGAGTTTCTGAAGAAACACAAGCAAAGAAGAATCGACACCCTCGTCGTGCCACCTCCAATACCTTCGATTCCACCCGCTGTTCCCCAGGATTCGTGGCAACCAACCAACCCCCAAACCTCATCTTCTTTCTTCGCCCTTCTTCCCTTCGAGATCCGACACCAGATCCTGCGCGAGGCGTTCGGGGACCGCACGGTTCATATTGACCTTCGCGTGCGCTGTGCTTCTCCGAAGTCTTCCAAGGCGTGGTTACCATGGAAAATCAGCCTACAGTCTGATTCCAGCCAGGAACCTCAGCGCCACGGTCGACACCCTGGCAAGACCTACAATAGATACCAAGCCGAGAGGAACCCCGAGTTCTACTTCAAGGATCACGGCCGCCCGACCTGGAAATGGTATAGTTGCATATGTCACAATGTCGTGCCCCCCGACCTCGCCAGCTCCTTTTCGTACGAGGACGACATGATCCTCGAGAGCGACCTCGGTGACAGCTGTCTGGGCGGGCGAGCCAACTGCAGCGGCTCGGACGCCGCCGAGTGTCACCTCGGAGCGATGGGATTCTTGCGCTCATGCAAGAGAGGGTACACCGAGCTGTCCGAAATTCTCTACGCCACGAACGCGATAATTTTGGACGGCAAGGAAATGATTATCGGGTTGATGAGGCAGTACGCCCTGGTTCCTGGAGCACCGAGGTTAATCGGGCCCGGTCTCGCTACGGTCACGGCGTTGACCTTGTCGATGAAGCACTGCATCCTTTGGGGCCCGGAATCAGGGTTTGACAGGTTCGACGCTGAAGAGAGACGAGAATTCAGTGAGGCACTGGAGCTGCTTCCCCGGGCGTTCCCCCGCTTGGCCAAGCTAGAAGTAAGATTCAGTCACCGGATGTATTACATCGAAACTCCTCGCCCAGGCGTCAACATTGCCGAGGTCAAGGAGATTCTGCTGGAGCCGCTGCTGAAGATGGGGAAGAGACTGGATGCGCTGCAAAATTTCTCTGTTTCGGTGCCGGCTGGCGTTTGGGCCCAGTTCCGGGAGATTGTGCATGGAGAGACCATTTTCCCCCCAATAGGCCGATATTACTGGGGGGCGCAGGTAAAGTCGGAAGAAACGGGATTCAAGTCGGAACGGACGCCTAGAATTTGGTACCCCTTTGATCATGAAGCACAGCAATATGCGGGACGTTTGGGTAACGGGGGATTTTGGGTGAAGGTGGACCTCCACGAAGATCAGGTGCAGTGGTATCCCGGTGGGAGGCTCTGGGTGCCTTCGGCGCCGCTGCATTGACAGACGGAGGGCTATTCACAGGGTGGCTGGCTTAATAGGTAGGTAGTTTTGATAAAGGGTGATTTACCTTCGTTTACTGTCCAACCCCATTCTTCGAGAGAATCTCAACAACACCTTGGTGCCCCTTCCACCTTGCCCATTCCATCGCTGTATAGCCCCCGAGATCTTTCGTACTGGGATCCATCCCAGTCTTCAAGAGAAGCTCGATAATCGCTTCGTGCCCTTCCCTTGCCGCCCAGTGTATCGCCGTACAGCCCTCGATATCTCTCAGCCTGGGGTCCACCATATTATCCAAGAGGAGTTCAACAATTCCACGGTGTCCTAACCTTGCTGCCCAGTGCATTGCCGTGCAGTTATTAAAATCCGTTACGCTGGATTTCACCTTGCTGTTGCTCAAGAGAAGCTTGACGACTCCTTGCTGCCCTTCCTTTGCTGCCCAGTGCAACAGCGTGCCTCCGCTTACAGAATCCCGCACCGCGCGGGCGAGCCTCATGGCCGGGTCAACCTTTCCGCTCCCCAGCATTACAGAAACGATGGGCTCGGCGTCACACCCACTCTTTGTCGCCACTTTCAGAACCATTGATATATAATCAGCCTCTGGGTCAAACCTATCGTCGTCGAGCAGTAGCTTGGCCACCATCCAATTCCCGCTTTCGGCTGCCAGGACCAGTGCCTTTCCCAGGTACCTTTCGTCGAATTCCGACTTTGGGTTGTCAAGCAGCGTCGCCAGTCCCGCGTCGCGATCGAGCAGGGCCTTAACGGCTGCTTCGTGGCCGCGCCGTGTAGCCAGCCACAGGGCCGTCTGAATGTGCTTGGCATCTAAATCGACCTTGCTGCTAATCTCGAGGGCGAGGAGGAGTTTGAAGACCTCGGTGTGCCTGCCTGCCGCTGCGACGCAAAGCACCGTCCAGTACCCGTGTTCCTCGATAGCCGAGCTGATTATCGAGTCTAGTTGTTGTTTGTTACTTTCCGAGTCTGCCTTTCCGCATTGGGCGGTGATTTTCAAGATGCTCTCGAAAGTGCCCATGGCCATCCGGAACGACTCGGCGGCTTCGCCGTATCGTTTGATGGCTTGCAGCTCTGACCTGACTGTCTGGAGCCTGTTCGCCTTGGCCAAGGCCATCCGCAAATCAGGCTCTGCTGCCGTTGCATCAACAGTACCCGGCAGCTGATTGATGATTTTGAGGGGATTCCACTCCCCGTCTTCAATTTCCGGCTGGTATTGAGAGTCATCAGAGTCCCAGCTCCAGACAAGGGGGCACGCAATCGTCCGTGCGCTTGGGGGTTCATGTTGTGAAAACCCGGCGGGCCATCCGCTACTTGTAGTATCTGCTGCCACTGGGAGCTGCGGATCGAATCCAATCATTATGACGGCCCAATGGTCGCCGCAAAACCTGACGACAGTAGGCTTCGATGCCCCCTGAACAAGGTAGAGCATATCGCCCGCGCGGAGCGACTTTGCCGTGAGCTGCACAGTGAACTGGAATTGTTTATCGTCCGCCCAAGTAACGAGCACACTCTGCCTGTCTTGCCAGGTCTTGTCGCTTCCGACGGAGGATATCTCTCCCAGGAAGCTCCCCCGACACTCGACAACGGCAACCTGCCTGTCGGACCAGGTTCTCACGGAAATCTGGGCGCGAGGGGAGAGGACGAACTGGATGAGCTGTCGAAAGACCTGGGCCCAGGACTTTTCATAGTCTGCCAGCAAGCCCTCCGCGGCCGGGTCGTCAGAGCACATTCCGAGCAGGGCGTAGACCTTGTCGCGAAGGTCCGTAGCCTTGCGGGTGTGGTACATGTCGATCAGCTCGCTGAGGGGCCGTATGTTGAGAGAGAACCGGCCTTCCCGCTGATTCGCCACGCGTCTGGGCCGAAAGATTGAGGCCCTCATCAGAAAGGACACTGGATAAGTAGTGTCGGGAAGGGGTAGGTTGTTCAGTGCGTTTAGACCCAGACAGAAGGTATACCCTTCGAGCTCGACGGAGCCACACTGAATCAAGACGTGTCGAGCTGCGGCCACTTCTTGCAGTACCTGTTTGGTAGTAATTACTGTCAGTTTCTGGTCCGGCGTAAGTAGGTTCGAATTAAGCCACTCACCCAGAATCGCTCAAACCAGGGTCGCGCCAGAAGCGCAAGCACTGACGTTTCATCAACAGGCTGACTTGTTGACGATTCAGCGGCAAGTCGTATTTGTTCCAGCGTTTGATCGCTGTCGTCTGCCGCCTCCCCGAGCCAGACCAAGACGGTCGTCGCCTGGGCATATATCTTTGCCATGGACTGGACCTGCTGCGACCTCTCCTTCAACGCGTCCTGGGATTGGTTGATGCAGACAGCGTCTATCCACATGTTTCGCTCGACAGAGTGATCTCGGAGCCGCAGCAGGGCCGAGTGAAGGTTTCGGCCCACGGCCAGCTTCCAGCGGCCGTTTACCGTGATGAACTCGGGGTTGTCTGCGGATCCCCACGTGTAGGATAGAGCTTCGTAGGGACGGCCGCCACTTGAGTCTCCCAGCAGTGAGATGGTCAGGCGGCATTCGATCGGGGCCGTTTTGTCCGGGTTTGGAAGCAGCTGAAGAACGCGGATACCATTAGGAGGGAGCGGCAGATTGCGATATAAATCCTTTTGGTGCAAGTAAGATTATCAGCATCTTGACTCTTTAAGAAACAGGGGTAATAGAGTGATGGATAGATTCGATTCTCACCTCTTGCTCTTGCTGATCAGTTGTGCCTTGATCAGGATTGCCAACAAAACCTTCCTCAATCGCCTGCAACACTGGTTCCGTCAGGGGGTCTTCACCACCGTGACCTCCGTCCATGCTCAAGTCATGAAGGGCTGGCATATCGTCAACATTGGACACGGGCCTCAGCCCGATATCCGCCATGGCCATCTGGGGGCCTTCGACAGACATGATATTGCTGAAAAGCGTTGCGGTCTCTCAAATCGACCGATCATGATTACCAGAAATGCTTGAATGGCTAAATAAATACTAAAAGGATGTCTGTTGGTACTAGGTAGCACCACTTTTTAACCAACCTGCACTTTCAATTCACGCCCAACCAAAGTAACCGACCCAATGAAAAGCGTCCTAGTGCCGCTCGACCTTTACCTTGTTTGGCGATGATCGGTGCCATGTTTTCCCCCAACCTGGGGGCAAAAGAGTTGAGATAGCCGCCTATGTGTGTTTTGCATCCTGTTGGCGTGGCGGGGACTTTACCGCAATACGACTTGCTGGGGACTCATCACCGACCTCGCAAAGCAAGACAAAAAAGATGCTACACATGGAGGAAAAGACGCTGCCAATGAGAATGGGTGGATTGATGATGCAGTAATTAAAACGTACCTAAATTAGGTGAGTCTTGTGTCCTCACAAATAGCTGAATTCTACGCAAAGAGCGGTTCAAATGACCCTTGTACTTCCTCACGCTTTACGGTTTGAAAACGCGAGTGCCAAAGCTGCGATAGCGGAGAATCGAAACTCCAAGTGGTGTATGAAAAGAATTCCAGGTTATTATACCGAATTGAATGTCTAAGATGGACCCCTTTTATACTGGTGGTTCTGCGCGGCTCAACTCGGTGCTGAGGAAAAGGTAAAGAGTTCTTTGGTGTGTGTGGTTTTCGATCTACTTCAAGTTTGGTGATGGTGAATTGGTTGTTGGGATTGGTCATCATGATGTTTTGTCTTGGTGTTGGCTCAAATTACTGATAATTTTGGAATGAGTATAGCATTGTGGTAGTTCCTAGTCTAGAGACAGAGCAGACCCTACCTAGGTAATTCACGTTTTGAATAAAACCTTGCCCACGATGCATCAAGCGATCGGATGCCCGTTAAGTTCCTATCGAGCCTGTTCATCATGAGTTTTGACTATTGTGTGTAAGATTCTGAAGTATTGCCGTTTGTGATGTGGACCTTGTCGCAAAGTCTAAAAGACTGGACAACCGCTGTGCCGTTCGACATGATCCTAGACGACATCGAATCCCCAGAAAGGAGGTCAAAACGACGATGGTCTCGGTCACAACCCTAACCCCATACCAGCGGCTTCTCAATCTCTTGGGAATCATCACACATTAGCCTTGATATTATACACTCAACCTAAGATTCAAGTCCAAAGAAATCAGTCCGAGAATTCACAGGTTTTATTTTTGTGTTCTTCTGGGTTAGTGTGTCGCGGGTTTCATGTCTGGAGGAGTGTTTCAGGATCAACACCAGCGTCCAATCACACGACACGATTTCGGGGATAAGAACACCACGAATCAGCAATCGACTTTTCGCACTTTCATTCCCGGGGGACGGCAATCAATGTTCAGGATGATGATGATTGAAATTCCAAGCTAATATCTCTTCTCAATCAAAACAAATTTTATACTGATTCTGGGGTCTCATTTTCTCTCTTTGTTTCCCTCTTCATCACGGCTTTACAACCCCCGCATCGACAATTCCCGCACTTCGCAGTGGCTAGCGGTGGCGGCCAATAATCAATTCAGCTTTCAGCTCTCGTCAAGTCAACAGAGCAGGGCCTCAGGAACAGGACGCGGCGGCGCAGTGGTGCGGCGCTTGCGACTGAAAAAAAAAAAAAATATCTATCTACCTGTATTCCTCAACCCACCTGGAATCCGAGCAGCACTTGTCTTTTTCCTTTCTTCATCAACACCCACGCAGCAAAGATGCCTTCGAAAGGGGTTCACATTTACGCCTACATTGCGGTGCCGGGCTGCTCCATCGAGCTCTCGGTGCCCAAGCAAACCATCACGGTCAATGAGCTCAATCGATTCTGGGACGGGACCATGGAAGTTGAAGCCCGCAACATCGACAGCTTCTTCAACAAGAAGGGCCGTTTCACCTTCAAGGTCTTTCACAACGGCAACCTGATCACGGAGCAGTGGATCGAGGTCAACGCCATCACCGGCAACGCCAGCGGCGGCACCATGGAATCCATCGCTCAGACCCCCACCATCTTCCACGACGACTTTGTCATCTCCTACGGCTTGTACGAAGCTGGGCCGGGCTACGAGGTGCTGCCTAATCAGCACCAATGCTACATCACCATCTCCCCCAACTACGCCAACTGGATCGGCAATGTCGCCCCTCCAGACTCGGACCAAGAAAACAAACCCTTCCATCGCCTGGTGCTCCCTGCAGCCCACGACGTCGGCATGAACAGCATGGAAAACTCGTCAGCCCTTCTCCAGCGCATAGGCGGCGCGATAGTCGGAACCCTGGTAGACATTCGACATTTCGCCTGGATCTGCAACAAGCTCTCGCGCCCGGCCATCAACCTGCTCGCCCCGGACATCATCTACTCGCTCTCCATAACCCAAAAGGACTCCCTGGACGCCATGCTCCAGATCGGCGCCCGCTACTTCGAGTTCCGTCCCGCCCACCTCCACAACGTCGTCATCCCGACCTGCACCATTCCCGACCGTCTGTACTTTATGCACAGCGCGATCCCCGGCATGCCGTACGACCGCTTCCTCGGAGACGTCATCAACTTTCTCCGCGCCCACCCGACCGAGATCATTGTCGTTCAGCTGCGGTGGGACGGCGTCCCGGGCGACTGCTGTGCCCCCTCCCCCGAGGAAAAGCAAGAGTACCTCAGCTCGGCAATCGAGGCTCACGCCAACGGGGAAATCGAGGCCGGAAACCTGGACGACATGAAGAACCTCACGATCGGCGAACTCCGCCGCGAGAGGAAGCGCCTCATCATGCTCGACAGCGTCGATTCGCTATCGACGTACACGGACGAGGGCAACGCGACCATGGACGGCGGCAGCATCGTGGACGCGTTCCCGAGCGTGCTGACGGCTGACAACCAGCGAGGCAAAGCATTTGTGAACATTCAGTGCCAGGCCACCGCCACCAACATTCAAAAGGCCCTGATTCATTCCATTGTCGATACCGGCGTGACCAAGAGCGTCTTGCTGTCGACCAAGGGGATCTGTGACTCAAAGACCCTGCCGTGGTGTAGGGATAACGTCTTGAATGCCTGCGAGCTGGATCAGCTGGTGGTGATGATGAACGACTGGATTGATGGGGCCACGGCTGATGTGGCTGTCCAGTTGAGCCGTCAGAGATTGGATCGATGAGGTGGGGCTTAAGGAGTATTTGCATTAGATAGGTATGGTTGTATCGATAGGTTGGGCGGAATCTTGAATTTTGGGATCGGCTCTTATGAGGAAGAAGATATCTGAGCTTGTATTTAGGGGTATTTCCATTGTCTTGCGTTGTGTTTTGATGTATGTAAAAGGATAAATACAAACTCACCAAGACTGGCAGTTCACCTGCTGGTGTCGAGAATTCTCGTTTGAACGGGTAAGAATAGGTGTCAGTTGTTTCTACCTTCTCGACTTACAAGTTTGGAATTGGTACAGTTTGAGGTAATACCAAAGCCCACCCACCGTTTTCATAACGGAACCAAAAACTATCGTGGCACCTTGTCAGGTTTTTTTCAGTCGCCTTCATTGTAAGACAAACAGTGTGCCATATCCGTCCATCCGGGTCCAGCAGACAATCGTGACAGTGACCAAGCACCCGAACATACGGATCGAGAGAATATCAGGAAATCTTTAAATGTACTCTTTACTCATTCTTACTTGAAGGCTTCAAAAATTACACAGATTCGCGATGACGCCTCTCCCGACATACTTTCCTGATCTCCAGCGCAGGTTGAGATTTTGGTCAAAGCCCCGTCATCATCGCCACCATCATCATTATCATCAACAGCAATGCCGACCACGGAGGGTAATCCTGGGGCGAGGTTGACATGATATCGGGATGCAAGCGTCAGGGCCAGCACACACGGGATCCTGTTGCTTCCCGGCTGACAATGTACAAAGAACAGAGAGTTATCCACGTGGCTGTTGTTGTAAGAGGCACAAACAAAACTAGCACTAATGTGGGACAGGTACGGCTATGCTGTGTCTCTGAAGAATACGTACTTGAACCTCACTGGGCGGGGAATGATGGAGAAACCAAGACTGGACGCGGTAATGAGGGGCATGCGTGTGGTCCTACTTCAAGTTTGATCAATAACAACATGCTGGTCACAAACTTATGGGAATGTTCTGCCGAGGAAGGGCGGCAGCACTCTACTAGGCGGCTTGAAGATGATAGAGAATTGAAGGTATAAATCATGTTGTATTACGTCGATAGGGAATGAGTGACAGGTCAAGCACCTCGCATCCCCAATCACATCAAAGTGCCATGGTCAACACAACCAACAACCCATCTTTTCTTTCCGACAGAGGTCTTGGTGAAAGCAACTTAACAAATCGTGTCTCTCAAGTTGCTCTCACATTGAATTCGGAGTTTCTATGCGTCCCATCTCAGATTAAGAGTTCAATTCAACGCACCAAACATTCGGTCACTCTTCTTCTCTCTCCTCACTCGCCCGGACCCGGAATCCAAAGCCATCTCCCGTCCCACCTATTTCAACCCCCCCCCCCTCCCGAGAAGACGAAAAAGTCTCGAAACCCTGAACAGATAGTGTGGAGCCTTTGACAGAGTTTAGTTCAGGGAATTATCAACAAAAATGTACCCCATCTCGATTCGAGAAACGCCCGCGCTGGAACCCACCCTCGCCCAATAACGTAACAACTTCAAGAAACTGCAGAGATCTATCTCTGGCTCGCCTTCCCATTTTTCAACCTCTACTACGTATTTTCCATATTCCCCCATTCCCCGTTCCCGCGCTCAGAATCCACATACATAAAATATCATATCATAATTTCAAGTAAATAATAATCATTCGTGGGAGCACCACATGATATACATAGGTACGTAAGCCCACCTTCCCCCACATCCATTTCATTCTCCTCTCCCCCTCTCCCTCCACCCTTTTTTCGGCCCCGCCATCCCCGGACTTTTCCCCTTCCCCCCAAAAAAGCTTCAATCCTGGTTTTTCTCTTTCGATCTTGTTTCCTTTTGATCCGATCCCATCGGAGAGCGAGTCACGGCAGGACAGATAGGTTGCCGGCGGAGTTCATGAGTTCTCATCACAAGAGGAAGGTGATCATGTAGATAGGTAGGTAGGTAGGTAAGTACCAATTTAGAGAGGTGATGGAAAGCTGGTTCAAAAATCATCATCTCGATCATTCCTAATAATAAAAATTTTGACAATCAGATATCTGGTTTTTTTTTTTTTTTTTTTTTTTTTTTTTTTTCATAATTCTCCTGAATTTTGAATCTCCAAGGTTTAAAAATTTCAGTAAAGAGGCAAAAACATTGATTTTTTTTTTCACAAGGTTTTTCCTCACCTCGCCGCTCCTCAGAAATCGAACAATCCACCCTTACCCACCCTTATTACCCCATCTTTCCAAACCAACCACCAACTCATCCGACCTGATCCGATCCTATCCGAAACCTTGCGATCCGAACCATACCATACCATATACCATATTACCTTCCATCTTGTCAAAAGAGGGAGAAAAAAAAAAAAAAAAAAACCAAAGGAAAGAAAAGAAAGAAACAAACAATTAAGCTTAAAGAAAAATGTTTGATCAAACTTACGCCGCTCTGTTGAGCTTTGGTTCAACCACTCAGTAATAATCCATAGACGGACGGCACACGACAAACTATCTAAAACGCTCGGTTTTTGGTTCTGCTTGGTCGCTCGGCAGAAAATGGACCACACACACCACCACCACCTACCTACACCACTCATCCCGAGCCGAAATCAAGATCCGAACCATTGATCCATCCATCTGTTATTTTGTTTAGAAACATGAAAATAAGCTTAAAATTGTTGATTTTGCTTACGCCTCTATAATAATGACATAATGATTGGTGCAGTCGTGAGATGGGATGGGATGAGACAAACAAACATCGAGACGACAGACGTCATGTTATATGGGTTGGAAGGCGTGTTAGATCATGAACTATCAATTACACACACAACTTTTATTCATGGCACAGAATCACTGTAAAAAAACGAAAAAAGCTCTAGAAATGGATATTTTTTGCTCAGAAAGCCTTCTGCATCTAACTACAAGAATGTATTTTTCGACACACAAATATTAATGTTGTCCGTCGATTGTAATATAATTACAAACAGTTTTATTTTTTTTATGTGCCGAATACCCTTCCCCAGCCAGACACACACACACACACACACACACACACCAGTAAATAAAAAGAGGCCATGCAGGATATATATAAAGTATGAATAACCGAATCCATCCCAGACAGACGTTGCGAATCCCAAGAAAACAAAAGGTCAGGCGAATCCCCCATCCGGTGCTTTAGCAGCTTGACAAAGCAGGCTTAACCACTGAAGCCAAGGTAGACGTTAATCACCCAGTCGCCTTTGTTAATGTTGAGACCAATGCCGTCAAGAGCCTCCATGCCCTTGGTGTAAGCGTTGTTGCCGATACCGCCGGGAAGGATATCAGAGTTGACACCGCCGTGGGACATGCGGCAGCCGGGAACATCCATGTCGTAGGCCTGGGCGACGAGGGATGAGCAATCGGCACCGGACCATCCGTCGTTACTGGCGTTCTCAGCGTCGAACTCGCCCCAGACACCGGCCAACTGGCCGTAGGGTGTGACAGGGACCTTGTTGGGGGCCCAGGCGCAGATACCCTGCGTGTTCTTGTCGACGACGACCGTCTTGGTCTCGCCGGGCTGGACGGTGAATGTGAGGGGTTCCTGGCCCTCAACAACGAAGGAGCCAGTGTTCTGGCCATCGACTCCCATCTTGTTGGCGCAGATGACCTGGTATGCCACTTTGTCGACGTTCTCGAACTTCTGAACGTACTTGTACTTGTCGGCGATCTCGTTGGGGACCACCATCATGTTGGAGTTCCAAGGGCAGCCGTTGGCGGTGCCCAAGTTGCCCGTGTAGCGAATCTGGTCCAGGGTGACGCGCTTGGCCTTCTTGCTGGCCGAGCCGCCCTCGCTGCAGAAGGGGATGTATGAGGCCGAGCTGCTCTTGCCCTTGTCCGACTCGGATTCCTTGGGAACATCCTTAGTGCTGGGAGCGCTGGGAACGGCCTTGGGAGCGGCGCTGGGCGTTGGGACGGCCTCGACCTTGGGTGTGGGAGCGACAATGGCGGGGCGGACGGGTCTCAGGAAAACGGGAGCGCCGTCGCGCTTGACCTGGGAAGCGCGGTGAAGGTGGCCGTGGGCAGAAGGGTGAGCAGATGCGCCGAGCGCACCGGCGAGGAAGAGAACGTGTGTGAGCTGCATTGTGATTTTTTTTATCTTATTTCGTTCCTTGTTTGGTAGAAATGCTCGCAATCGATATTTGCAATAGCGCTACAGAGGGTAAAAGAGGGTGAGTACGTTGGGTCAAAGGAGTGACTGAGATGCAGGATCTCGATAATGAGTGGATGGAAGCGCGAAAGATGCGTGTGTTCGATTGAAGGTGGAAGGAAGGGGAAAAAGGAGAGACGGGCGAGAGAGGTTATGACTTGAAAAAGGCCAAGGCCTGTGCAGGGTTGCGAAATTAGCCCAGGGGATGTTGGTTAATAAATCCCGGGCTAATCCAAGCCGGGACCACAGAGAACCAATACCACCAATACCCTCGCCTCTCCCCTGAGCGTGCCTGGCCCAGACCCGCGATCCGCTGGCCCTTTAATCCTGACTGGCCGAGTGTGCGCCCCACATAAAAACAAGGTTCACGCAGGTCCGCGAGCGGTGTCATTGGCTGCTCCCCCAGCGGGCAGCCCGTCCTCGACTCCTCGCCGTGGCACCTTCGCAATTGCTTCCATTTCGATTTGCCGGGTTCAGCGTGTCGGCTGTGGACTGGTTCCACGCATTATCGTGCCCAGTCCGTTCTGGAAGTTACATGTTTTTCTTTTTTTCTGTTTCTTTTTTTCTCGTGATAGGCAATCGATCGACATCAACATGAACATTGGCATCCGCAACTGTCAGGGTGACATGCATTTGTATAACGGTATCCTTCCCCGGGGTGGGACGTCGTGGTGGATGAGGACGAACGATGCAAGTCGAAACATTGGATCCCCCCCGGTTCTAGCCAGTGTTAGTGTACACAGTACACGCGGCTTGTGCCCCTGTTGGTTCGGGTTGTTGCTTGGGTCGTAAGAATTGGGATCGAGTGGTGAACTGCCAGTTCTGCCGCCGTCGCGACAAGCGCCACCACCCCCTACCAGCAGCTCCGGCATTCCGGGGCAGCGTCTGTCATGCGTTCTCTTGGATCTCCAAGCGTTTACACAGTACACAGTAATTCGTTATGATGGCAGCGTAGCGCGACCGGGACACGCGCGCCAGCGTACCCCAGACCAGACTTTTGTGTCTTGTTTCATCAAACGCTACGAGACGGTCAGCGAGGACCTCCTTTCCGTTTTGACCTTGCGGCCGTCATTCGATGTGTCGGACGACGGGAGGTTGGTTTTTTCCAACGACCGCTTTTTTGCTTCTTTCAACTTGCGGTCTGCCGCGTCGTTCGAATTTGGAAACGCCACACTTTAAACAATCAAACCGTCAAATCTTGAAGAAAAACACGAAGCCCCCAATTTCGGAACCCCGACGGAATCCCTTGTCTGGTACGTAAAAATTTGGGTCCTTGGTGGAATCGATTGTCGTTTCGTTTCAGTCAGCCTGAAAAATCAAAAAACTTCCAGAACTCGCCCCACACCTTTGTCTTTGCGCTGAGTGAGTGGTCCAAGCTCTTGTACCCCGCCAAAAGCTGATGGTGTGGATACGCCGTACTGCAAATGATGTCTTTTTTTATGCCATCTTAAATTTGGCATCTGGAAAACCACCATCCTGAGCCATCATCAAACCATAATCCACAGCTCCCCTACTAGCCCCGATTCCCCCCCCCCCGCGAGTTTTGCAATTCCATAGATTCGTTCAGATCTACTCATAGCAATCATCGGACCACACAATCGGCGCACTTTCAGCCGAGCCCACAGCCTTTGACCACCCCGCCTTGAACACAAGAACGATCGCCCGATCAGTTTGACCTGTTTCAAGACCCAAAAAAGGTCGGGTCGGGCGGGATAGGAGGCACAGTTAACCCGTGATTCGGCTTGGAAAACAGAAGGGAAAGAGACCTGTGCCGATCGTGCCGCTCTTCCCGCCTGATCGATACTAAACTATCATCATCTCTACAGCGCATTCGCACCCAAAAAAAAAAAAATGCCCCTCGACACATCGACCTACAACCTCGCCCTCCTTCGGGTTGACGGACGTCGATGGAACGAGCTCCGTCGTATTAACGCCCAGATTCGCACCCAAGCCGCCGCCGATGGCTCCAGCTACCTCGAGATGGGCCACACCAAAGTCATGTGTGTAGTGACGGGGCCTAGCGAGCCTGGACCGCGCCGCGGCGGTGTGGTCGGCAGCGCAGGAGGCGCCGGCGGCGGGGGCGGGCAATCCAAGGATGCGGAGGTGGTAGTAAACATAGTCATTGCTGGGTTCAGTTCGGTCGACCGCAAGCGGCGGGGTAGAGGTGACAAGTAAGCTCTTTCTTTCTAATTACCTCCTGCCCCTCAACACCTGGTTATTATTATTATTATTATTATTATTATTTATGCTTGTGATGCATCGGCCAAAAAAAAAAAAAAAAGAACAAGACTAACAATTATCGTCAAAACCTTTCTTGTTATCTAGGCGAACTCTCGAGATGCAATCCACGGTAGCAAACGCACTCGCTGCGAGCTTACACATCCACCTGTTCCCGCACAGCCAAATCAACGTCTCGCTGCACGTCCTGTCGCAGGATGGCTCGCTACTCGCGGCCCTCATCAACGCGGCCACTCTTGCCTGTGTTGATGCAGGGATCCCCATGACGGACTATGTCGCGGCTTGCACGGCAGGTTCCACGTCCACGTACGCGGCAAATGATGAAAGCGCCGATCCCCTTTTGGACATGAACCACCAGGAGGAGCAAGAGCTTCCCGGTCTAACTGTTGCTACGATGGGCGACAGTGATAGAGTGGTAGCGTTGGTTTGCGAGAGCAGAGTCCAGATTAGCAGACTCGAGGGTATGCTGGTGGTAGGTGTTGACGGATGTAAGCAAGTTCGCGAAATTTTGGATCGCGTAGTCAGGGAAAAGGGACGGAGGATGATAGATGAGGGTACCGTAGAAAAGGGCACCGGACTTAACGACATGGACGTGGACTAGTACATACATCATACACTAGTAAGTATCTACACGCTGGTTTATGTTTGCTTGTCATGACGGACTGGCATTGTGTGTGGTTTCGTTTTTAATCTTTGTCCGAGTGTCAATCATGGAGAATGAATGTGTTACGAAGTTTTACGACGGTACGGAGATCCGCACAGTCAGTTTTAGGTAGATACCCCAGTTCTCGGTACATCATATTCCATTCCGTTACCGCCTGCTGGCTACAAATTTGTGTTTCTTATTGCTTCCAGTTGCTTGCAACAGTTTTACTCCGCCCCCCCAAGTGCTCCTAGATTAATGTCATATTTGAAGAAAACAGAAAAAAAGCAAAAATGGTTGAAATTACCCTACACTGTGAAATACGGCATCACCCTCTCATTAGAGCTCATCATGCTCTGCTGCGGTCTCGGGCTCCGCAGTGGGGTCGGTGGCTTTGGTTTCGATGGACTCGGTGGCCGAGTCGGTAGCCTTGGGGGTGGCGGCTGACGTGGTCTCCTCCACTGCAGCAGCAATGAGGCCCTCGGGAAGCTTCTTCTTAGCACCCTCGCCCATACGAATGGCATCGATCCAGGACTCGACTGATGCGTGACCAAAGTCGGCTCCCTCGTAGTGGCGCCACCAACCCCGACGGGCATTGATAGCGATAATTTCGACATCACCGTTGATATCGAGAGATTTGAGAAGAGGGGCAACTCCGTCAACGGTTTTGGACACCTCGTAGAATGGGAATAGATGGCGTTTGCTCTGGGCGTGCTTGAAAGCGAGCTGTGAGAGGTTCTCGAGCGCCTTCTTGGCCGTTTCGTCCTCATTGGAAGCAACAAAGGCGAGAACGCAAGTGTGGGACTTTTCGTTCAAGCACTCCTTGATGAGCTTCTCCTGAGAGTGAATGGCGGGAATGGGAAGCGCGGTCTCCACAATAACCGGAGCTTGCTGCGTCTCAGTTTCATGTGCAGGCTCGGAAGCGGTGGACTCGGGTTCAGGCTCGGCCGTTGTCGTCTTCTTTGACTTTGGCTTGGCCGAGGTAGCCTTCTCAGCCTTCTCAGATTTCTTCTCCTTCTTCTCCTTCTTTTCCTTCTTGTCACCCTTGGCCTTGGCTGGTGCCGGGTCTGGGTTGGGTTCTCCGGCTTGCGAGAGGAACTTGACCATGGCGTCCTTCTTGAGCTCTCCGTCGTACACAATGGGGGACGCATCGCCGCCTGGGAGGAGAACAAGGGTCGGGAACTTGGTGACACCAAACTTTTTCACTGCCGCCGTCTCCTTGTTCCTGACCTGTCCTACGGTGATCACATCGGCAAAGTCAATGGCAATGCTCTTCAGTAATGCCGAAGTAGTGCCCTTGTCCGTGAACAGGAGAGCCTTGGGCGACTCCTCCTCGTCGCTGAGAAACTTGTCCAAAGACTTGTCCTCGACCTTGACGACGTAATTGTTGATTGACTGTACCACCGCATCGACAATCGCGCTCGCCGTTCTCTGGCCGTTGTAGTCCTGGATCATGGGCTTGCCGCCGCCCTTCTTGGGGCGCACGATCTTGAGCGTTGGGAAGCCCTGGACTCCCATGGAGCCGCAGAAGGGCTTGTTGACATCTTCATCGCAGTTGACGGCAGCTACCTTGGCAAGGCCCTCAAGGTTCTTGGCTGCTTTCTCGTACGCGGGCTTAAGGTTCTGACAATGGCCGCACCAAGGAGCATAAAACTCAACGATCTGGGAAAAGTAAAAGTTGTTAGAAGGCCGTGGCCGTCGGTCTACTCCCCATCGATCAGCAAGAAACCCCCTCTCTTCGACAAACTTACAGAGGTGTAATTGCTCTTGGCAATCAGCCTGTCGTAGTTCTTTGCATCGACCTGCACAACCGGCGACTTTTTGGTGTACAGGCCAGCCTGGGCTCCAGGAAGGGCAGATAGCACAGCAACTGCCACGGCGCAAAGGGTGGGGTGATGCATGTTGTCTTCTTGTCTCGGTGGAGTTTCCAGGTATAAGAGGTAACCAATGCAAACAGAAAAAGTCTGGAGAGCAAATTCAATTGAGGAAGCTCCAGCCGTTGCAAGCCATATATCTTTCAACCAGGCCAGCTGTGGTGAGACGGGACGAATGCGAAGCCAGCCAAATTAAAAAGCTGGCATCTTTCCATGTTTGGCAAAAGAACACATTTCCCAATGCCGGGTGGTTGCCCTTGTGACGCCGGTGCCGCCTGCGATCAGTGATCGAACCCACCAGAAAAAATGCGAGCTCTGGCCTCTTTGCGGCCTTAGCTCCCCCGCTTACCCCTCGGCATGGTTGAATGTGGGGTAAAATGGATGACACCCCCGGGGAGGGGGGCCGCTTCGTTCCAGGGCGTCGGTTTCAACCGCCCAAGCAGCAGCAGCAGCAGCAGCAGCAGCCCCTAGCAATGACGGAACGTTTGCAAAGACGCAACAGCTGACGACTGGACTGGCCAGGCTGCAACTTTTTGGGCTTCTGCACAGTCGACTTGATAAACAGAGTTCTTTGCTTACTTCCACCTGCCGCTTCGATTTCAAGACAAATAACAGCAGCAATTTAAATCTCCCCACGATGGCGGACGGCATCCCCCCCGCCCTCAAGCAGGCCGATGTGAATCTGTGGAAATGCGCCGCAAAGGCCGCTCAACTCCAATCCGTCAAACCCATTATCGCATATTGGTGTATGTCTTGTGCCAGGTTTCCCCTCACGTCTTTCGCCGGCTTCTAACAGTCGTAGGTGAATATTTCGTCGTCAATCAGATTCTCGCCAAAGGGTTGCACCTCACAGACGATGACCTTATGCGCTACACAACTACGATCGTGGAGAAGTTGGAAGAGGTTGGGAATCCCCTCTCGATCAACATGCAGGGTCGCGTTTATTCGGAAGGGTTAACAGTGCAATCTTGTGCCAGACAAAAGGACAGTATCCGAACGAATCAGCCCTCACCGACGACACCGTAGCCCAGGCGTACGTCGAGCAATTTGCCCAGGAGACCCTAGATCGGGCCGAGAGAGTGGTCAAGGCGAACAAGGTGACGCAGTAGGTCTATTGCCATATCGCGCGGGAGAAGATGAGCTTGTGCTGACGCGCAGATAGACAAACAGCGCAAACGTTCGATGCCGCCGCAACCTTCTTCCACCTCGTAAACATCTGGGGCATGGCAGACCAGGAGACGCAACAAAAGATAAAATACGCAAAGTGGAATGCTGCTCGAATCATCAAGGCAATCAGGGAAGGAGTTGATCCCAACGAATCGAATCCGAAGCGGGAGGAGGTCCAAGAGCCTGCACAGGGCGACGCCCTTGACGACTCGCCGTCTGGACCAACAGCACCACGACCTGCAACCGTGGAAGATGCCCCCGACGCAGACTTGCGCAGAGATGCCGCCGGGGTCTCGCTGCCGGAAAGTCCTGCTTCGGCGGGGCCCTCTCCCGCTTCTGGTGATGAGCTCCAGCTTCCCGGTGTTCCCACCGGATTGAGCAATACTGCGGAGCAGGGGTACTTTGACCCTCCTGCCATGCCTTCACCCATGTCCTCTCCCTGCAATGCACCAAACGACTACTATGGGACTCTCGATCTGCCGCCACCGCCTGCTGGGGCAGCGTGGTCACAATCTCAGCCCAGCCCCGAGGCGAGTCCACCTCCAACCGCCTCGTCGCAGCCACCAGTCAACCCACCCCCTGCTTCAGGATGGACGCAGGCTCCCGGTGCTTCTGCTCCTCCTCAGCAGCCCTTTGTGCCACCTACAGGCCCTCCTACGTTCTCTATGAGCACACCATCGACGGCTGCCGTGGCATCGCCGCCCGTCAATCCCCCCACGAATCCTTACTACATGAACATGGCCCCCACGGCGCATACCGCGCAGCCATCCGCTCACTCGGCTGTACCCGCTCCTGCAAGCTATGCGCCGGCGCAGTCATCCGGAGCGGTCGTGGACGAGGCTGCCATGGTGAACGCCCAAAAGCATGCCAAGTGGGCCATTTCGGCGCTAAATTTTGAGGATGTAAACACGGCGGTAAAAGAGCTTCGCAGGGCGCTGGAACTGCTTGGTGCAACGTAGTAAGGGAAAAGGGCGGTACGAGATACGTATATAATGTTAATCAATGAGCTGGTCTGCTTCTTCTTCGAAACCAAACATTGAGCCAAGTGTTCTGCATGTGTCTGACGCGCAGTTCGTCGAGCTCCGTATCACGGGGCGCATCTGGTGTAACACGGCGCAGCGGTCCGACGGTACACAAGCAGGATCGTGAACGTCTTGAGTTGACAGATGGCCCCATGAATGGAACGCCATGTTTTGATTTGAAGCAGACTAGATAGGAGCGAGACATTAATTCGCGCCGACGAACTAGGAAGGCGGCTTGCCGGCATCGCGCTTCGGTCCGAATTGCCCTGTGCTGGCTACTTTGGGAAAGATTCCTCTTCAGCGAATAGAAGATGGGGTCCCGTTTTCTTCGTATATATACATCATCGAATCACAACGATTCTTGACCACATGTTTACATCACAATTCGCACACCCCAGGCGGTGGCGTACGATTGAGGCTGACACGCATTGCTACCCTGTCAACGCCATACTCCCGACATCTCTTGTTATATTAATTTTTTTTAAATTTTTTTTTGGCTTTTCTTTCCCGCCTTCATTGCCCTTTTTGTGTCCTTGAGAAGGTTTTTTTGTACCAGCCAACCCAAAAAAGCAGTGATTTTTGTTCTTTTTATTTATATATATATTTCCCGAGATCGTCTCAATCACTACCTAGACAACCCGCACCCCTATTTTCTGCATCCGCCCAATGCCCTTCAGGGTTACAGGCCCGCTCAGAATATAATTTTGTCTGTATACCCCAGATGTGCCCAGAAAGGTGCGGTAGTCACGAAACAGCCGAGAGCCAACAGCTAGAACATCGGCAGTTGATGTAAGTCATCATTGTCATCAAACCCATCAAGAAAAAAAGAAAGGTTTTGTATGTATTGACCCTTGGGGTCCTAGCACCAACAACTCAATCATGAACAAGGACGAGAGCGACTACTCCTTTGGCAGCTCATGCCCAGATATCCCAGTAATCGACTGGAGACCTCACACCTATAAGCCGCCGCCTCCACCGCCGCCTCCGATGCCTGTCCCCGGCGATGGATCATGTCGGGGTGAACAGTGACGATGTTCTTTGCTTGAGGTTCAGAGGATCTCTAGTCGTTGGGGTGAAATGCATGGTTCTGATGCTTCTGGGTGCTCTCTCTGAGTTAGACACGCCCCAGGTTGACCCTGAAATCACACGCACAGGTAGCTTCAAGGGGGTTTTTTTTTTGTTGTTTTCTTTTCAAATAATATGTGTAGTTAGGAAGCTCTTGGCTCTATATTTTCTTCCTTTAAGATCATGATAGGGCTTTTAATCGGCGGGGATGTAGTGTTTGAAATCTACCAAGACGCATGATCTCTCAAATCAATTTCTAAATTGGACATGGATTTGAACCTGGCTGACGTCGCCATCAACTTGGGATTGGATGATTGATTTTACGTTGTCTCTAACCTTGCTCATTCCTAGTGTTCTGAAATATCAGTAGATGCATGGGTCATTATTGACTTTTCTTCATCTTTTTCTTGCTAACGTACGGTCATGTACCCAGAAATCATGAATCTTGGGACTCAGTGGCAAGCCAGCTGGCTGTGAGCACCTTCAATTGTTCTTCAAGTGATTCATGACGATGGCACTTTTGTCAAAGCATTGACCCTTACAACACTTGGTTACCTAGGTATCTTGATACAGAAAAATATCAGCTCTCTTTTAGGAACCTCCAAATCAATGAATACTTGGGTGAAAATTACAAATAACTTTCACTCGTTTTCAAAGATTTTTTTTTTTTTATCCGAGATTCGTGTTGGGCATTAGATACAATCAAATATCAATTTCAACATCGCCGTGATATCAACGGCACTCACTCTCCTCTCCGCTCTTTTCCTCTCCGACCTCGTCGAAAAGCTGGATAGGTACATACACGGTGGTGAACTAAACTCGAGACCCTGATTACAATTCTTAACATCAATCATTACCCTTGCCCCATCTACGTAGGTCGACGACTCCTTAAAGATTAAGTTTGGGGCCAAACTTTTCCGTTTCCGTGTCACAGCCAGTACGAACTTTGACAGGTACACCTGAAATCGAACTGTCCAAGCGGGCAAGGTAACTTCCAGTAAGTTTTAGGGAGGGGGAGGGGGGCGTTGTTGTCTGGGCTTGAGGGATGCCTGAGGGTATCAGATGGCGTAATAATGGGTGTTTGATTCGGTAATCCGGTGGTGCTATTGGGCTTGTGTGGTATGAGGAATCAATCGTCGATGATGGATAAGAACGTGTTGAATAGTATAGTTGTCATAACTCATTACTTTTTCTCTCTAATGTACTCATGAAGGAACAAAACTGAGCCGGAAAAGGAAAAAAAAAAAAAGATTATAAACATAAAAAACTTCCTTTTTCAGATATGGTTTCCCGTAATCACCATATTAATTAAACTTACCACCGGCCCTCATCCTCTTCCTCAACCTCGCAACTGCCCTCTCAACCTCATCATCACGTCCATCATCTTCCTCGATTTCCACCTCCTCCGTAACACCCCACGGCACCTCCCCTCCACACATCCTTTCCCCTACCCCGGGAACTTTTCCCTCCTGAAAATACCTCCTCACCTTTTCAGCCGTGCACCTGCTCCCGGCCGCCAAGCTCGTGTGCCCATAGCCTTCCTGCACCAGCACGGCGCTGTCCTCAAACATTCTCGAGTTCTTCTCCGCGCTGACAAGCGGAGTGACGTTATCCGCCACGTTGTTCACAAACAGTATCGGGAACCTCGTCTTCACTTTTTCATTCTTCCTCCTCCTCCTCATCATCATCACCTTCTCCCTCCCCTCCTCATTGTCACTGTTCCCACTCAAAACTTCAAGTTCTTCCCCTCCAAACCCTTCAAACCTCCACTTAGGCCTGACCACCCTCCCGACGCACGATAACCTGAACCCGACCTGGACGCTCCCGGCCGCCCGGCTAATATCCTGCAGCTTCAGAGCGTACCCTTCAAACTCTGCGGGGGACAACCTGGTCGGCAGCGCGTCGGAGCACATGATGGCGGGGAACGCGTCGGCCGTGCCCTCGAGCGGAACGGGAAGCGGCTCGGAGGGCGGCACGGTTTCCGCCAGGCAGAGCGACGAGGAGGAGCGGGTTTCGTCCTGGGAGACGTAGAGGCGGTAGGCCGTAGCGTTTCGCGCCTCGAGGCCGGCCAGCACCTCGGCGACGCGGGGGAACCGGAGGGCGGGCTGGTACAGGGCCGTCGAGAGCATGCGCTTGGCCGAGGTGTAGGTTACCAGCTGCGGGACGGGTGATGATTCAGCACTAAAAGGGATCGTCATGATGGGGACTGGGGACAGGCGGATGGCTTCGAGCAGGGAGTCGAGGCGGGATTCGATCAGCAAAGGGGTGGGCGCGTAAAAGGCGCAGCGCAGAGGGCCGGCGAGGTGGCAGAAGCGGTAGAAGGACTGCATGACTTTGTCTGTGTCGCGGAGGAAGTTGAAGTACTCGCCCGTGTACCATTCTTGATAGTCTACGTTGCCTGAGGAAAGAGAGAGAGAAGGGGGGGGAAAATGTTAGTACCTTGGGATATTCTGCCAGGAAAAAATAAAAAAATAAAATAAAAAGGGGGTTAAGAGAAAAAAAAAAAATACCGTCATTGACCATCCTCTCTACCTTATCCGGGTACATGGCTGCAAACGTCCCCCCCAAAACCGTGCCGTAGCTGAACCCCCAGTACTTTAGACGCTGCTCGCCCATCTGTTCGAGAATCTCCAGCATGTCCCTGGCGTGGTAGGCGGTGCTGCTGTGGGCGAGGATCCCCTCCTCCCCGCCGAGGTCCTCGTTCGTCTCGCACACCCGAGACACGAGCTGCGCCCTGGCATAGGCGTCGTAGATGACACCCGGGTGGGAATCCACGGCCCCGATGTCCTGCAGCTCCCACGCCGCCCGCTCCTGCGCGTGCTTCCAGCACTCGATGCGCGGGACCGAGCTGCCCACGCCCCTGGGGTCAAACGCGACGAGGTCGTGGTCCCGCCCGACGATGGCCTGCAGGTCCTTTCCGTGATCCAGGAGCGCCCATATGCCCGAACCTCCCGGCCCGCCGGGGTTGAAGAACACGGGACCGCGGTGGTGCGTGAGGTTGGTGGCGCGGAGGCGGATGACGGCCAGTATCACCCGCTTTTCTTCCGAAGGGTTCTGCCAGTCCATGGGCACGTCGAGGCGGGCGCAGTCGTGCAGGGGTGAGTAGCACGGGCGCCATTCCAGAGAGCGAGCGGGGAGTATATCGAGCCAGCTGAAGACTGGAGGATTATCGTCACGGTTGCCGTCTGGAGGGGCCGAGCCTGTAGTAGTAGTAGTAGTAGCTGAGGGAGAGGATGATGACGATATTGGTAACCACGAGAAAGAGTATAACATTTCTGTAGGTACGATCCAAAACAAGCAGAAAAAGCACATTAACAAAATAACCGCAAATCTTCTTCTCCGAACCGTTGAGGCATCATGTTGATTAGAATGGAACTCGGGGTCAAGGGTTCCCCCGAGAAGGAGGCCCCCCGACTTTGGTCCTGCCATGGTTGTTGGGGTAAGACGATCAAGGAGAAGTTATCTAGAGGTAAATCCAAAGAAAAAGAAGTGAGCCAAAGATACATCCACATTCCAGCCTGAGGAGAACCATGCCATTATTATAGTCTCATGCCCAAAGAGGGATAAAATAGTGACTGACACGAATACTGCAGATCTTCGGAATGCCCAACTCAGTTTACCCCCAGCACTCCCACCAGGTAATCGGTCAATGGTCACTGGTCAGCATGTGTCGTCTGGCACGGCAATTGGACCCTGAATGCTTAGCATTGGGGATCCCCCCCGGCCTTCAAGCGAGCGAGCTGAGCTCCCCGCAGATCTTGTTCCAAAAATGTCCACTGACATGCTGTCTTGGCGAGCGGGATCTACTTTGCAGCAAACAGGAAGGTGGGGTTATTAGCCATTTCTTCAACGATAAGCGCTCCCGTTCGAAGCCATCACCAAAGATGCGGTGAGGATCAGAGTGAGACAATGCCAAAAGGGTTTTCACAAAGGGCCCAATCATCTCAATAGTATATATGTAATGACTCGAATTCATTGACTATGAACGTCAGTGGTATCTCGAAAAGAAAAAAAGAAGAAGAGGCAAAGAATCCGGCCCTCCTCGGATTATTAGTCACTAAAAACCCCGGCCGTATCCCCCTCATCTCATGAATCTTCCCCCCCCCCCATGCTTTTACGATGAGAAAATGATTGCCACCGCTGTGTGGAAATAAATCAAAGGTTCGAAAACGCCTATGGTACCCCGACTGTCAAAAGAAAATTCAAGGAATCAACGTCTTTCCTGCCTTTCCTGGTTCGCCTCAAAACGCCGCTCGAAAAAGGACTGAAATGCCCAATGGTTGGAATGAAAAGAGAGGTAAAGCCAGCTTTAGGCCGTATCGCCATCGGACTTCTTGTCGGCCGCAGAGGCTTCCTTATCAGGAGCCTCTGCAGTGGCCGGGGCCGGGGCTGGTGCCTCGGCAGCCGGCTTGACATCGGCCGCAGCTGGAGCCTCCGGAGCAGCCGTAGCCTCCGGAGCAATCTCGGCCTCGGTAGTGGAAGTAGCGGCTGTCTCGTTTGCGGCTGACTCTGTAGCAGCGATGCCATCCACCTCCTCTTTCTTGATCGGAGCATCAGCCACCGTCTCGTTGACGGCGGCTGAAGGCTCGCCCATGTCGACGTCACCATCGGTGTCAACGGCAGCGGGCTTGGCCTCGACAGCCTCTTTCTCGGCTTCCGCAGCTTCCTCGGCCGCAGCTTCGGCGGCAATCTCATCGAGTGCCTCTTCGATCATGGTCTCGTCGTTGTCGGCGGCCGCCTCGGCGGCAGGCTCACCCGCCGGGGTGGGCACCCCGCTATCGACTTCCATCGTGTCGTCCTCTTTGCCAGTCTCTCGGAAGTTGGTTTCCTGGCGAGTGTGACCGTTGGGCTTGTAGACTCCATTTGCGCGAGCCATATCCTCATCATCGGATTCCTCATATTCATCGGCACGCTCACGGCGCTTCTCCCACTGACGCTGAGTGAGGCGGACGTCCTGATTCTCATCGGCATCAAGGTCATCGTCCTCATCTTCCTGTTCGTCCGAGACGCCCATAGAAGCGCGAGGAATATCTTGCATCTGGACCGAGGGAACAGACGCAGTGCGCTTCAGGTTCTCAATGACTGCAATCTTGATCTTCTCCAGATACTCGTAGCTGTTGGCGTTCTCCATGTTCGAGCTGCGGACATTGAGTTCGTAGTCGGGACCATAGTACTTAAGGCGAGTCGAGTTAGCTTGGGAAGGAAGCTGCCGAGGTGGAAATCAGGGGGTTGTTGCTACTTACCTCGTAGTATTCATTATACGGGAGCACACGGTCCATTTCGACACCAACGAGACGGCCAGTCTCGTAAGCCCATGTCCGAGCCACGTTGCGCATGGTGTAGCCACCACCGCCGAGGACCAAGGTAGGCAGGCCGAAGCCGCGCACAAAATTAACGCAGTTGGCGTGGCCGCGCATGCTCAGGTTGAAGCAGCCGAGGCGATCGCCTGACAGCGAGTCTCCGCCGCACTGGAGAACGACGGCCTCGGGCTGGTAGTACTGCATGACGTTGGTGATGACGGGCTCGAAAATGGTCTCGTACGCCTTGTCGTCGATACCATCGCGAAGGGGGAAATTGACGGCGTAGTTCTTGCCTTGGCCGATACCAATGTCCCGAAGTTCACCTGTGCCGGGGAAGTACTCGCCATACTTGTGGAATGAAACCGTCATGACTCGATCGGTGGTATAGAATGCCTCCTCGACACCGTCGCCGTGGTGAACGTCGATGTCGATGTAGAGAACACGCTTCTTGAAGCGCAGCAGCTCAAGAATGGCGAGGACAATGTCTACAGAGCTGGTTAGTCGCGGTGCGCTGTCGCCATATAGATACAAGGTTTTTACTCACCATTGACATAGCAGAAGCCGCTAGCCTCGCTCTTCTTGGCGTGATGAAGGCCGCCAGCCCAATTGATGGCGATGTCGCACTTGTCTCGGTTCAGGCGGGCTGCACCCTCCATGCTGCCGCCAGCGCTGATTCCGCAGAACTCAAACAAACCATCGAACACGGGGCAGTCATCACCGACGTTGTATTTGCCTTGCTCTCTCATGAACGAGTCCATGTTGTCGGGCGTCACCTTCTGCAAAAACTCGATATACTCGTCGGTATGGAACTGCGTCATCTCGCTAGTAACGGCAGGTTTCGCTCGCTGTCCCACGGCTGTTAGCTCATTGCGACGCCATCGCTGGGACTCAGGCGGCCGGGTTTGTGACTTACGTAGATTTCCATATGCTTGTATATGTTGTAGTTCATGACCAGGGAGTGGGCCAGGCGGATGCGATGAGGCTTCATCGGATGGCCGGTAACGTAGGCATAATTACCAATGTCCGAGTCGTAGAAGTAGGCCACTCGCTTGTTGTCATTGTTGACCATCTGATAGAGGGGGCGGGTGCGGAGGACCCCCGCAGGGTCGGTTCCATTCATTGTGCTGGATCCGACTGCGTTGGCTGCTGATGCAAGTATGTCGAGGGGAGAAGGGTCAGTAGGCCGAGCAGGGCGGGGAGTGGCGGGGCGAAGTTCGAGGAGGGGCAGATGAAGTTTAGAGCGAGTGTTGTATTGGAGCTCGCTGCTCCAGCCGGGATTGAGATGAGCAAGATCGCTCTGGCTTTGGCGAAGACTCTTTTTGGTCTGGTGACTTGGACGAAAGTCTTCGTCGTCGTCGTCGTTGTCGTCGCTGTCAACCTCCTCGTACTCGCCGTCGTCGTCGTCGTCGTCGTGGTACTCGTCGTTGTACTCGTCGTCGGAAACCTCACTGGCAAGGTGCTCGTCGCTGTTGTCCGAGCGGTCGACTTGGTCGAAATTGTTGGTTTCGGCAAAAGAATTGCTTAAAGAAGGCAAGCAGTTGCTGGTGTCAGTGGAATCGCGCCCACCCAAAAAGCCCTGGAGCGGACGCGCCCCGGCACCAGCAGCTTCTGAAATATTTGCGCTAGCCATCCCTAGACTAGCGTCTTTAATACTCTTGGCACGGCTGTTGGCTTTGTGAGCCATGATTGAGGGCGCCGCGCCTATTGGTTAATTCAGCAGCCTTAGCGTCTCCACACCGTGTGTGATTACGGTGCCTGTCGGTGAGTGGTGATGTTTTGCACGGTGTCGTGGTATTGCTGGGACGAAAGAGTGACGGCTAAATTTCGGAGAGTCGTCGTCATTTGCAAGGCTGTGAGTTCTGCCCGCTTTTCATTCGCCAGGTGGTTGCAAAATCGCAGGAACTGGGACCCACTGCAGGACAGGCTGAACCACGTTAGGTAATCCCGCCTTGCAGGCTGCCAGAGCTTTCGTCAACAACCAAGCTGAATTTAGTGGGTAGCTTTTGGAACCAAGCAACAGCACCCAAGCATCAGCTGCGACTTCTGACCCGAACACCACCATCCACTCCCCTCTCTCCCCCATCCTACCAGACCACCACTTTGGTTTCGCCCAGTGCAACCCGGCGAATTGCATCAGTAACCAACCTCTTACGACTGCATTTCATTTTCACTTCACAGTAAACGGCAAACATGGAACGTTTTAGAAGTATGCTCAGTGGCGGCGGCCTGGGAATGGGAGCTCAGCCAGGCACTGTACGTTCTCCCTGAAATCCGGGACGCTTGAAGGATAGATGATTATGCGCAGATACTGATGGCGCCCTGCTCAGGACAACACCAATCTCATCGACAATTCCGAAACCGTTTACATCTCCTCCCTCGCCCTCCTCAAGATGCTCCGACACGGTCGTGCTGGTGTTCCCATGGAAGTCATGGGTTTGATGCTTGGCGAGTTTGTCGATGACTTCACCGTCCGCGTGGTCGACGTGTTTGCGATGCCCCAAAGCGGTACCGGTGTTAGTGTAGAGGCCGTCGACCCGGTGTTCCAGACCAAAATGATGGACATGCTACGGCAAACTGGCAGGTAAGGATAGAGCGTCAAACCATGGTGGCGGGGTATTTGAGGAAACGCACTCGCTAATTCCCCTTTGAACTTGTTAGACCCGAATCCGTCGTTGGCTGGTACCACTCGCATCCCGGATTCGGCTGCTGGCTCTCTTCTGTTGATATCAACACACAGCAGAGTTTTGAGCAGCTGACCCCCCGCGCCGTCGCCGTCGTCGTCGATCCCATCCAGTCCGTCAAGGGCAAGGTCGTCATTGATGCCTTCCGCCTCATCAACCCACAGTCGCTCATGATGGGCCAGGAGCCCCGCCAGAGCACGTCTAATCTGGGTCACTTGAACAAGCCGTCAATCCAAGCCCTCATTCACGGACTTAACCGCCATTACTACTCGATCGGCATCAACTACCGCAAGACAGCTTTGGAGGAGAATATGCTGATGAATCTGCACAAGCACGAGTGGACCGAGGCTCTGCAGATGGAGGACTTCCGATGCGACGGGCAGCGAACAAAAGAACGTCTAGATCGCCTCGTCAGCCTTGCTGAGGGTTACGAGAAGAGAGTCAAGGAGGAGACGGAACTGACTAAGGATCAGCTCAAGACTCGCTACGTTGGCAAACTGGACCCCAAGAAGCACTTGGAGGACGTCGGTCAACAGTTGATTGAGGACAACATCGTGGCCGTATCGAGACAAATGATTGACAAGGAAGCTACCATGGCCAAGAAAGATGCCCCTCCAGGTGCCGCCAATGGCGCTAAGGGCGACCAGATGGATGTTGAGGAGGAGGAGCTTTAAGTTAAAAAGATAATTAATGACCGATCAAGCCACAACTTTTGCAGGTGGCCTGTTCTATTTGAAACACAAAAAATGCCATGTATGACTAGGCGTTGGGAATGCTTCGTAGCTAGACTCGTATTTACTAGAGTTGGCCGGTTTTGCTTTTTGTTCTTTGTTCTTTGTTCATTTTTTTTTTTTTTTTCATGCGAGAATTTCTACCAGGTTTCTGGAAGCTATTATCTGGGCGTGTCATGGGATCTCCTTTGTCCAAAAGTCGTAAAGCTCCAGAACAAACCAGCACCTCACCATGGACAAAGAAACTATTTTTCTTCCAGAGCCATCCATGTATGGATTCGTTCAGAGCATGATTGATTGATGATACTCTCGAATAAACTCCTTGAGTTTTGAGTCATGGAATCTAGTCATGTATAAAAAAAAAGAAAAAGTTCCTATTCGCCTCACTTTGCTTTTTTTTCTTGGCTTCTCTATAAATGTCATGTATGATTGATCCTCATGATCCAGCGACACCCCCTTGTCAAGAAAGCTAACGATCATTACATAATCATTTGTTGACCAAATCCTTGACCAAGGTTTTTTTTTCCCCTCATCTTACTTGACTTTGTTTTTTTAAAAAAAATCCCAGTCAGTAAATAGATGGAAGAAGGCATGGATCTTTTAGAACCGTCTTCTTCTTCCACAAGATTGGAAAGGTCCAGGCTGGCTACCACCTCTCAACTGGATTTAGGCTCCCGCCGCCGACGACGACGACCTGCGACGACCCCGGAATCATCATCATCGCCGGCCATCATTATTACGACAACGACGACCAGATCCCCAAATTTGGCACTATTACACTCACCCACAAGCATTTCACGCGCCATCCCATTCTCACCCCTGGTTCCGGTCCCGTTCCCAGTCTCAATCCCCACCGGCGCCACCGCTGCCGCCGCCACCAGCAGTGCTACCAGCACTCCACCCGGCAGCCCATCTCAATCTTTTCAGCGAACCAATCATGCCCGCTCCCGCTCCCGGACCAGGCCCCCTCCTCCTCCCCCAACCCTTTCCACCTCCCCCATGACCCCCAAAACTTTTCGCGCCCTGCTCCTGAATATCCACTCGGCCCTCTCGCACACCCGCTACGCCGTGGCGGGCCTAGCGGCGCTCATAGTGTTTGGCTACGGCTCCGAGTGCACCATGATGCCGTCGCGCGTCACCGTGCTGACCGGCAGCGACTCGGCCGAAGCGCTGCGCTCCTGGGCCGTCACGGTCGGGGAGTGGTGGGTGTTTCGCCGCGACGGCGACGGCGGCGGCGGCGGCGACGACGACGACGACGTTATCGGGGTGCCTGTCAGGGTTCAGCGAGGCGGGGAAGGGAGGTTCGAGACGGAATGGAGGGGCTTGACTGTCAAGACTCTGGGGGAGGACGAGGTGGGCTCCCTCGAGATCGTCAAGGTCAAGGAGATAGGCGGGGTAAGGGTCGTTGGGCTCAGGGGCATGTTGGAGCTGCGGGCGGGGGCTTGGTTGGGCATGGTGAAGAAGATGGACTCGTCATCCTCGCTGAAAGCCCGGCGGGGCGGTGAGGATGGTAATAATAATAATAAGACTCTGGAGGATGAACGGAGGGGTAATAATGGTATGGAAAGGGAGATGATGATGATGAAGGTGATGATTGAGCAGTGCGAACGGCAGGTGAGGTGGATCCTGAAGAGGTTGAAGTTGTTGGCTGCACAGGGAAAGAGAGTCAAGATGCATCCGAGCGGGATGAAGAACTTTTTTAGCAAAGATTTTTGGGATGGGTTTTTGATGAGGGAGCCGAGGGCGAAGGAGATGTTGGAGGCTCTGGGGGTTGAGAGGAAGGAGAAGGAGGAGGAGGAAGAGGAGGAAGAGGAGAAAGAGGAGGAGAAAGAGGTTGGCGGGTTGACACTAAGGAATGGAAGGGAGGGAAATAATGGTCAATCTCGTCTTTATACCACGGTGGAAGGTAGTAGGCACTATAAAAGAGAAAAAGAGCGGTATGCGCCTGATTCTTTCAGGAAGAGGGTTACAAGTCGTGATCCGAATCCGTCATCTTGATCTTGATCATATATGCCTGACTGAACCTTTCCGACTCATCATCATCATTTCTTTCCGTCATTAATAATTATAGACTGACAATTTTCCTTATTTTTGAATCAACAAGTCAGCGTATATTAAATGCATAATTATACAACAGAGTGTTTATTATTATTATTATTATTATTATTATTATTATTATTACTCTTTTTTTTTAAAAAAAAAAAAAATCTTTAGTGTATATTCCAACAGTACCGGATCTGCACATGTTAGTGTAACCCCCCCCCCCCCCCCGTTTTGTTTTGTATCACCGTGATGTCATTAATGTGTTACGTCTTGGCGTTCAGGGGCACAGGGTAAATAAAGGCCCCCTAAATCCAACCTCTCACCAGCTCAAAGAGAAGAGGACCACCGTGGGTAAGACGGGTCAGTCGATTTCTTTTTTTAAAAAAAAAAAATTTATTAAAAAATTGCTAACATCTTTGTCTGGAAAGCCACGATCCACTGCTCTCAACTTACACGCGTTATGGGTTCGTTGACAAGTCAGGTCTTTCGTTTATATGTATGTATGTACATGCCCGCCTAAGTGGCTTGGGATATATATATAGTTTTCATAAGATCAGAGGGGAAATTTATCGTGTAGAAAAATAAAACAAAAAAGGTTCTGTGTTTTTGGTTCGCCCCCATCCCCATGTTCCGCTAATTAAGTCCTGATCTGTTTGCCAGAATCCTCCCTGTTACTACATGTAAGTTGTATATATATATATATATATATATGTATATGTGATCCATCATTCATCCCATGTGTCCTTTATCCTTTTTTCCCAATAAAAACGCCTTTGCTCTGTCGTATGTCATGATATGTATAAAATGAATGTACAAGTACCCGCCAGCTTCCTCATAAAAAGTATGCTTCCCAAAATAAATGTTTCAAAAACAAAAAAAAAAAAAAAACAAAAAAAAGAAAAAAAAAAGAAAAGAAAAAGAAAACAAGAAACCCCATCTAATCTTTTTTTAATAGCTAAACAGTCCGCTCCTCCTCTTGCCAAACGGATAAACCAGCAGGGCACTCAGCGACAAGCCGACCGAAATGTTGATGGCCACCTGAATAACGCTAAACAGTACGTTAAACGCCGTGCTGTTGACGTCATGGTTGTCCGCGGGCGAAATCGTCGTCGTCGTGGTTCCGTTGATGATCGTGCCGTTGGTTAGGATCGTCTGGTTGCGCACGATCTGGTTGGCGCTGGCGATGCCGCTGAGCAGCGACCCGCTCACCGCGAGACCTCCGGGCACCTGAACAAAGATGGCAGGCAACATTGCAGCCGCGGCGAGACCGTACCCGATCTTGCGCGCGTGCTTCTTGATGGTTTTGGCCATGTTGGCCGGCGGGATGCCCATCTCCAGATCGCCTTCGGGCTTGTTCTGCTGGTTGAGGTACTTGGGATCCACCGAGTCGTCGGATTCGCCGGTGCCGTTTTGGTCGCCGCCGTATGGAGACGGGTAAGAACCGCGCTTGTATCTGAGACGCCAGAGGCGGGGCTGGACTTGGGTGTCCCAGAAATCGATGCAGCGGTTCTGGACGTGCTGGCCGGTGCGGGCGTAGAGGTTGGCGAGAACACCGATGGTTAGCGCGCCGAGAGACGACGAGACGATCGAGTTGCCTTTGAAGAAGTCTGCCGAGTAGTTGTTCACCAGATAGCCGGCTAGGGAGATTGCTACCTGCACTGGAAAGACAATGCATTTTAGTGAGAAAGTCACGGATGAAAATGGAGGCTGCTGACGGTTTGGACCTACCTGGCGTCTGCTTCCACTTGGCTTGGTTGATGGCACACAAACAGAGCGTAAACGGCAGCACAAAAAGGATGTAGTAATCCTTGCTGGGCTGCTTCAGGTACCACTTGTCTCCAGCCTTGCAGTGCACCTCGCTGACGGCGTTCCCGTCCATGTAGCCGTAAATGACGGACCCGATGGTGATTCCGTAGCCAAGGAACAGAGTGTAAATGAGCGCGTAGACCATGCGAACCGACCCGGAGATCATTTGGTGATTTTGGAGTTCCAAACTCGCCGACAGGACCATGTAACCCGGGAGGATAAGCGCAATGGAACCCTGGGCCAGAGATGAGAAGCAAAACAGCTCGCCGTTTCGAATCGAACCAAAGGCCCGCGCGAGGCAGGACGTCAAGACGGCGGCGGTGATCTCGAAAACGTTGGCGTAAAGCTCGCTCGAAGGCGCCACCCAAAGCTGAAGGAAACCGACAATGCAGCCGAGGATGAAGCAGATTGGCATGTCGATGTATCGGCCCTCGAAACCGAACGGCGCGACGCAGGCCGAGGCGACGCCGGAAAGCAAAATCCGAAGCCAGATGGGGAACTTTTCCTTTCGCGAGATGATGGCGTCTAGCCTTACCGTAGCCTCGTCGACTCCTATTCGATCGTGGACCACCTCCTTATATATCTCGTGCACGTCCCTGAGGCGCCCAAAATCCAATCCTTGGCCGGAGCGCAAAAGCTTGACCTCGGTCGTGTGCGTCTGGGTGTCGTCAAACGAGATAAACATGATACCTGGCAGATACAAGAACTGGCCCTCAATCCCGAGGACGCGGGCAGACATCTTCATGTAAGTCTCGAGCCGGTGAGTGGGTGCGCCGTACATCATGAGGGCGCTGCACAGCTTGATCAGGTATCGATGTCTGTTCATGATCTCGGCAATGTGTATCTTGATCTTGTACTCCTTGTCCATCTTCTTCTTTACGGGCTTTGCCGCCTTCTTGTGCTTTTCCTTTTCCAGCTTGAGCTTCTCGGAAACGGCGCTGTTTATATCCTTGCTGGTCCCCGGAGCAGCAATCATGAAGGACGACTCCATCAGCCCAGCCAGAGTGCTGGTGGAGTGCGTCCTCATGCTCCGGCGCTTCTTGTCAGGCTGCGGCGTGCTCGATCTCGACCTCGGCGGGGTGCTAGCCGGCGTCCGGTTCGGGGTTTGGCCAGGGGTGCTGGGAAGGCTGGAGAAGCCAGAGTCGGTATATGCGCCGCCATTCTTGTCTTCGGAACCGTACAGCTTGAGCAGCGTTCCGAGAATACCTCCCTTGTATTTTTCCGGCCGCGGGACGTATTCCACGTCGTCTTCGACCGGTGATGATGCTCCAGATCGGACCGCAGGGGCGAATGATTGGAACAGGGGGCTTTTTCGGCGCGTGTGTCTCCGCACAAGACGCTCGGCCTCTGGCAGGGAGCTTCTGTGAGGCCTTAGGTTGTCAGAGTCTCCCTGGAGTGCAAAGTCGGTGGTGCTCGAAGCTCCCCAATCGTTCTCGAGCGGGCCGCGAGGCGCGTGAGCACCTCGGCCTCTCGAATCATCATCTTCGGAGCCTCTTCTCGATACCGGGACCGAAGAGGTCCCCACGTCATACGCCAGCCGATCCGCCCGGTTCTTTGCTTCGACCTCGGACCGGTGAGGGATCCCAGCCTCTCCAGTTGTCTCGGGCATTCTTGGTGATTTTCGGAGCACGGGACGCGGTGTGCTAATACCTTGGGACTGTGATGGCCCGCTGAGGTTCTCTGGCTTCAGGATTCTGGCCAACTCAGCGGCCAGGTCTTCGCCGTTAAAAGAATCCCGTTTTGTTGGGCTACGCAAAGCTTCTGGGCTTGACAAGAGGTGCGGTGATACTGAGCGGGAGAAGTAGTCCTGGAAGCCAGCATCGTTTTCGATTGGTGTAACAACGAGAACGGGTTGGGATGGACCAGCGGACTCGTCATGGTCGGGCTGCAGTCGAGCGTTGCTGGTGGCGCTGGCGAAACCCACCCTCTTCTTCTCTCTGCCTCTTGATTGCTGTTGCGCCGCACTGCCGTCGACGTTCATGCCGGGCGACTCTGGAGATGATTTGTCTGGAGACTCTGATGCTGTTCTAACTGGGGATGGTGTGTTCTGGTCCTGCCCCTCGGCCCCAGTCATGGCTGGGTGGTCGAGAGGAGACGACATTGCTGCGGCCAGGGAGGTAGTAGTAGTTAGGGTCTGCGTGCCTGGCCCCGGGGCGATGGGAGAAAGGCAAGTTTTCCGCAGCACCTGGCGGACTTTGTAGCTTTGGTGGGCTGGGAGCTTTCTTGGGTCCGACCAGGTAGGTGTAACTCCTCCAAGCTTTTTAGGTAAACGCCTCGGACGTCACCTACTGGACCTAAGAAGCTTGGGGAACAAAAAGAAGGCGAGGTAGGTATAAGCGTGCCGGGTGGGGGTGGGGCCTTTTCCCGAGCAGGCACTCCGGCAGGATATTCTGTACAGTAAGAGACGAGAGATGTTTTACCAAAAGAGGGGGCAGGCAGTCAAGAAAGCAAAGATGTCGAACCCGCTGCCGTCCGTTCTCGGGGCCCGTAGATTGGATAGTCAGATGTCAGATGGCCAGAACCTCGGCGGCAAGAAGATGCAGATAAATAATAACAACAAAGCACACAAGTGTTGAGGGGGTGCTTGTTGAGTTTTGTGGTGATGCTTGTTGGCGAGGAACAACAAACGAGCTGGGGCAGGCTCTGGCATAGAATGGGATCTTCAGGCGGGAGCGGGGAGGGGGGGCATTCAGATACATGGCCCTCCTTGTTAAATTCTTTTCTTAAAAAAGGATTTCCCATGTGTAATGAAATCCATTAAGGCCTTCCCCCAACCAAGGCCCAAGGGATTCAGGGAAAGCCGATAGCCGTTCAAGGCCGGTGGATACTGACTGGGTACTTGATGGATACGTGAATGGATCCGTGGTGGCCGGTTGACGCATCCCTTCACCTTCTGCCAGGCCGGGAGCCCTTGGCTGATGTTCATCACGCTTCCTTTTCCCATGTTTCCAACTCCCGGAGCTCCACGGGACCCGCCTGGCCCATCGTCTCGAACACGCACGCTCTCACCAGCAGCTGTTTTTGTTGCACGCACGGCTCCGTTGGTGTTTTTATGTGCCAGTGCGTTCGCAAGTCACGACAAATCCAGATTGGGCCAATTAGCAATGGGCCTGTTTGGCCGCGGCTACTGCAGGTCCAGACAGGTCCAGGACTCGTATAATTTGTGATTGCGTGAAAACTGTGTGCAGGATGTGCCGCCACTACAGTGGATCGCCGCGACGTGATGCAGCGGTTCATCAGGGCTCTATGACGTGTTTTTGCTTTTTTTGCTGTTTTTTCTCGGGTGACCCCCGATCGAATCGCATCAATTTGCCCCTCCGGGAATCCGCTATTTACCGCAACTCTGATGCAAAATTCACCATCTGCTGGCAGGTTCCATTGGCAGTGGTTGGCAGTGGTTGGCTTCCACCCGATTACTCGATTCGATTATTTCCCACTTGCCAAACGGCTGCCGATCCCCAATGAATGTCACTTCCCCGCTGCATGCTGCGCGATAGGAACCTGGAAATCCCCGCTCCATTCAGCCGAAAAACAAGGCCAAAAGCTGCATGGTAACCGCGGAATCCGGGCATGTGCAAAGAATTAACTTTTCTGGTGCGTTCTGTTTTCGAGGTTGCGGAAGGAGCTTCTTAAAGTTTGAGCGAAGAAAGCACGGAAAGATCCAGTGCGGCTCGGGCACCAGAAAAAAAAAAAAAGTCCCTGCAGCAATCCGCCACCGTCAGGGACGGCAGCCAAACCCCCTTGCACAGTAAGGCGGCATTCTGATTGCCATTTTGCTTGGCAGGGCGAAAGGTTGGGAAATTCTTTCAGTGTTTGGGGGTTTCGCGCTAGACCACGAGTCAGTAATTACCAGAGCTGCCAAAAGTCGACGATCCGTTTCATGTTTCATCATGGCCATTTCCAGACTCATCCGATCGAACAATTTGCGAACTCGACCTTTTCCATGCCAAGCCCTGGACCGTTTGCGTGGGAAATGGGAAACCAAAGCTTTTAGCGTTCTGAAATAGATAGTTAAGCCATCACGTCACCCAGAGCCAGACAGTACAACAAAATTGGAGCTGTCCCACTGCTCCGGCCAGCACAAAACACTCCCCGTCTCGTTCTTCATGTGCACCATGGCCGCTCCGTCAACCCCAATCGTCTTCCCCGCCACCGTCGTCGCCGCCACATCGAGAAACCAGAGATCCGAAAACGTCGCGAATGCCACCTGCGCGTTCTTCTCGTAAAAGTCTTCGAGAATCCATTCGGTATCGAGCCGGCACAGTTTGGGACCCTCGGTGAGAGCCAACGTGATCGCATAGCCCCGTTGCGCGTTCGTGACAACTCTTGATGATTTGTTCGCCCTGGTCAGCCTGCAAGATGCACGTCCATCGAAATAAGAGGTCACTTACACCCGCGCCGTCCTCTCATCCTTGATCGTGATGTTAATCGACATCCAATCCCCGGGCTTGACCGTGAGACCCTTGATGGAATACGATGCCTCCGGAAACCACTCCCACCAAGCTGACGCACTCTGTCCACCGTTGGCGTTGACCTGGACCAAGACACCATTAGCATCACCACCTTTCCTCAACAAAGGTATTTTTTTTGGGGGGGGGGGGGCTCACCACAGTGGTCACACCAGCCTGCAACATTGTCGAATTACACTTTGCTCCGTCGACACCTATCCAAGCAGCGGCAAACTGCGGGGCTGGTATGCCGGGCCGAAGCTTCAAGTCGGGAACGGTAAAGTATCCAAAGATGTTGGAGACGGGGTCCGACGGGGTCGAACGGTGCGACACGCCGCACCAGTTATCGCTGTAGCTGATATTGTCCTTCGCATTGGCATCACGCCGGCTCGAGGCGTGACGGCCGTGTCTCCCGTGTCTCAAGGGAGGCGTTTTTACAAACTCGATATGCGACGCATCCACTGCTCGGCCATCTTGCTCGAGTGTTGCCACATATCTGAGATCTGCAACTGCCGACCAAATCATCAACGCCGTCACCAGTAAGGAGTGGACGAGTGACCGCATCTTGATCGATAAACCTGGATAAAACCCGGCAACTCAAAAAAAAAAAAAAAAAAAAGAGAGAGAGAGAAAGAGACAGGAGGTTGTCGTATATTCTTGTCAAATTCCTCCCGTCTAATCATTCGGTCATGGGGGGTAAAAACGACTGGTGTTGTTGATGTCGTGTCCTTCCTATATACCGGTTGGTGGCGGGGAGACAGAATGATGTCGACGATGGCGTGCGTGCCAAAATCCAACAAGCAAACCGGAAAGGGGGATAACCGAAAGACAAAAAAGAGAGGATCACAACACCAATGATCTGCCGCTGCAGAGGATCGTTGGTTTTTTTGGTTTGTGGTTGACACGCATCCCTCTCAAAACTATCCAGCTTCCCATTTCATCGATCCCGGTGAGCTGAGGATTCCAATTTCACACGCGCAAACCCATGGTTCTCATCCCCCCCGATCTGGTGGCCAACCATTGGGCTCCGAGTTTTTGCAACAACAAGAGCTCCGTCAGTGCGCACCCTCAATCCTGGGTTTCCCCCCTTCAATAGTCCAAGATTTTCCCGGGCTAGTGCACCAGCGTAGCATTCCTGCTACCTGGCTCGACCATCATCCAGATTCAACCACGCTCTGGTCGGGACTTCGGGACAAGGGTGTGGTGTCTTAAAATAACGTAGCCAATTTGCAGGCAGGGCGGGCCGCTACCTGTCTGGGCGGACAGCCCGGATTCGGCTCCGTGCTTTTTCAACTACCCACCACCCGCTCGACCTCTCCCAACTATAACAGGCACTTGATATAACCTCTTTTGCCCTTAGCCCACCACACGGTTCACCCGGGTTACTGCGACTGCCAATCTCCGCTTTCGAGTCTTGACGCTGCCAATGTTGCATTGGCTGTGCCCTGTGCGAGGCTTTTGTTGGCTTTATTCTCCTACCGAAATTTTTTAGTAACTGGCCAAGTATATACGTTGCAACCATAACCTGCAAAGCTATCATTTTGGCCGAATACTTTCGGCCATGTTTTGTTAATTGCGGCTCTTCCATATGTGTCATTTCTTGGAGGGTACCACTTTCGCCGACTTGGAACAACATCTTTGGAATGCATTTGTCTTTTTTTAAACCACTTCGGAGCTGACACTGAGCTACATCAGGCATCCTGCCCTGGAATGGGCATGTTGTGTCTGCCCTTGACTCCGACTGACAAGTATTAAGATACCTAAACAATGCAAATACAACACGAGCCCGTTTTCAGGACCGGGCAATTCGTGGATGTGGCCAAGTTGGACGGTAGAGGACAGGCAAGAAGATCAAGCCCATCACTGCATGCCTTTAATCCAAACCAACTTCCAGACTAGATGTCCCGGGTGAGTTCGGCCTTGAAGTGCCGCCCTTGCCAACTCGGCCGTCAGAACATTTACTTTTACAGCCACAAAAATAATTAGCCATCGCTCGGAGGGCCCGAGCTCTACTGTGACTTATCCTGGCATATCATGACGGAAATTGCCGCTGGTTCTGTGCGCAAGAAGCACTTTCAGGTATATGCCCCTGCAATTTATACTCTCTCACAAATCCCCCTGTTTAGTCAGTAGTGACAGAGCCTGATCAAGAGGTGTAATGCTTCTGCCCCCACGGGAAAGCGGTGAATACCTACCTACCTACACAACCCTGAATCTATGTACTGAGTGAGCCCTTGATCTTTACGTTTTCATTAGCTCACTTCTTCACTCTCAATGCGTAGTAAAGCGTTGCTGTTTCTTTTTCCTTTCTTTTTTACTTTTTTTTTTCTTTTCACCAAAAAAAAAATCAAAAAAATCGTAACCATTCAAGCTTAGATTTGGTTTCCTCTTTCTTATAATTCGGTACTCCAAGTGGGGAAAAGAGATACGAAAAGTATAAGGAATAAAATAAATTAGAGTGGCCAATGAAAACCTTCCAAAGGAAGGTTTTTGAAAGACACTTGTTAATCCGGGAGGCACTTATCTAGGCAAATTTATATTTGGGGATTGTTACTTGGTTTTCTGGTTTGTATTTGGTATCTATATACTTTTTTTTTAAAAAAATAAAAAAATGAATTTTTTCTCCCTTGTGATTTTGTCGGCATCACTCCCTTGAAATCTTGGCTTGGAGTGCAAAGAAGAGAAGAAGAAAAAAAAAAAAAACATTAGAATATAAGTCAATTGTAAATTATCAAGTTTCATTTTGAAAAAAAATCGAGACATATACATTTGCTTGATGAAAATAATTTTTTTTATGGTTTCTTTTTCGAAAGAAAAAAAAATCCCCTTTATTTTTTTTTTTGGGGGGGGGGGAATCATCGGCGTATCCGTAGGGGGAAGGGTCATTCGGGAGATTCATTTTTTTTTTAGTGGGAAAAAAAAAAAAAATTTTAAAAGGTACACTAGACTAAACTGTTCCTGAATATACACCTCCTTTTTTATTTAAAAGAAGATGAAAAATTTCAAAGTGAAAAAAATTTTCTTTTGTGAGATGATATTTTTCATTTTTATTATAGGTGTTGCTTGGTTTCCCACCAATCCCCCCCCCCCCCCCCCAAAAAAAAAGAGGAGTAGATGGAAGCTAAAATGCCCAACAAAGATTTGGCTAGTGCCTGATGCTTGCTTACCAATCCAATGTCTTTTTTTGGTTAAAGCCCTTTGCTTTTTGGTTGAGGTACGCAAAGCCTCGGGAATGATGCGCAAGGGAAAGTTGTTCGTTGGTCGAGTGGCAATGCGGCACACAACCTGTGATCCGGGAGTCGGAGGCCAGAAGCCGGGCTTCATCCAGCTTGAACCCCAGGGCCCCGGGGGGGTCCTGTCCTGCTGCCGGGGAGACTGCCACCTCATTAGAACGGTAGTGGCATCCGTAACTTAATGGTGTGGTCCGGAGAGCACCTGACCGCAGTGCTCAGGAGGTTGGCGCCGGACGGCCCGTATCTCGTTGGCCGCGGGCCGGCGGTAGAGCTGATCGACCCTCTCGGGGCTCGGTAAATACGGCGTAAGCCTTCACATCGATTCCGTCCATCGCGCTGACCGTTCCGGCGTGTTGGATACCTTTGAACCGGAAGGGCGGGAACTTGGTCATAAAGGACGGCAGATTGCTTTTGGGGAACCCTTCAAATGATTCCTCCCAGGTGATTTGGAAAGGGGAGCTGACCCCATGAGGAGGTTCCGTCGCGATCATCCCTTACTTTCGTGTAGAAGAATGAGTAGTCGGGCAGTACTAGAGGTTTTAGTATTTGCATTTGGCAGTTACCTGAAAAAGAGATTGCAAACCCCCCCCCCCCTAAAAAATTTGTCAAGTGTTTTTTTGTTTTTCTTTACTTTCTTGTTGTGATCTCTTGAAAAGGGGAGAAAAGTTTTGTTTTGATTTGGGAAAGAAACCTACTTGGATACGGATACTCAATCCTTCTGGGCCCTTGTCGACGCTTCAACAGCAGTTGCCCTTGATAGGTATGTATGGGTTGTGCAGCTGTCCACCTCGGTCCTTTGACTCGACAATCACCGAGATGTTGTATCTGCCTTCAACCAGCGCCCTCACGCCAGCGAAAGGAAAGTAAAGCTCCTCGCAACCCACTGGCTGGCGAGCGTAACGATTGTCGGATGACCAGAAGAGATCCGGATCGTTCCTCCACCCGACGACGCTTCTCTCAACTCCAAAGCTATGGTTCGGAACCCTAGTGTCCGTATCATCGGAGAGGGTCACATGATGAGCAACCGGCCGGTCGCCGGCGAGGCGTCCAGCCACGCCGCAGGAAACCGCTCCATCGCAACGCAGAAAGGGGTGTCAGGGAGTAGACAAATCCCCCGTGACGAAGACTTTGGGTGGGTAAAATGAGAAAAGACAATGAGCATCGTTGTGGCTCAGGTAAGGTAGGTGGGGATCTGGATGGGCTCGCCATTGTGTTGCAACTTGCTCAAGCTTCAAAGTTTCTGGCAGGCTAGATACATTGGCGGTATTTTGTTAATGGATGTGGAACTTTATATAACAATTAGTTTAGTTTAAAAAGTTGCCCATATATGGCGATGTGGTCGATAGTGTCTAATAATATGAGCGGTCATTTTCACATGACCAGACCACGAATACCGTGTTTATGTTGGGGCGAAACGCATCAGGGTTGTCAGTATCACAAAACTCTCGTAAAAGGTTCAGACGTGAAAGAACAAAAAGGCGTGTGCTTTTACTTCTTATACTGAAATATGAAAAATCGACCTGGAGACTTGAAGTCATCTTTAAGGAGGTCTATCAAGACCAACTAGGTACTTTATGCTTGAGGACTCTGTGAACCTGGTAAGACTAACTAAGTACCTAAACAGACCTCAATTTTTACTAACTTCGTGACTTCAAACTCAATTTCATAGAATCCACGTCTCGGTCGACCCCAGAACACCCCCGGCGAGCAAATCGTCCAGATCTGGAGTTTCCAGGGACCAAGCCTATGGCTCAGACAGACCGCAGATGCATATCCCCACCGCGCAGTGTCGTTGTCGTGGAGAATGCATGGTCGCACATACAATAAAGAATGATCGGTTCTCTTCAAGACAACCCAGGCTCTGATCTCGACTCCTGGGTGCAGTGCGTATGGCGGCGGCTGTTGCGAGACCTGAAACGTGAAACGGGGAAAGTAATCATCTGTCTCGATTGTCCCAGCAAGGCGCGATCCGGTCGTGGAAACAGGCGGGAGGATGTTGAAGGGGCGGACAAGCTCTGAAGACAGTAGGAGATGAGATCCGAGTTGGAAAACAAGCGGGTCAAAAACCTGCATCTGGCCTGTGGCTAAAAGAGATTGAAGAGGGAGAATTTGCAAACATCAACAGATTGATCTCCACTGTCTGCCAGCTTTTGCCAGTTTTTCTTTTTGGACAAAACTCGAAATTCAGGAAACACTTCCTGGGTATCTTGGGTTCCCGGTCATGAGCTGAAACAAAGACGTCACGGTAGTGGGGATAAGTAAGTCGGGCGATGGAAAGGCCTAGTGATCGAATTTCCACGTTGAGACTGCATTGACCGCTGACGGTGGGCCACACATTGCATAAGATAAAAGCAAAGGACTTCACAGCCGGGTTGAGGGCGGACAGATCCATAGAGAGGCCGCTCCGGAGCCCAGGACGAGTCTCTGTGTGCTTCCCTCGATGTTGAATTGCCCTCCACGCTGCACCAATCCACCGGCCGAAGAGAGTAATTATCGCATTGGCAGTAAATTCGCTTAGGGGCAAGTTTAGGGGGGCATTCTCGACGGCGACAACGAATGAGACGTAAAGGACTCGATTGTGGAGTTTAACGGTCACGGAAAGCTCAATGAGGAATAAAGGGTAATAGTACTCTGAAGAGTTCATTATGGGGGCAAAGCCCAAATTATGCGCATAAACAGTTGATTATTGTTGTAGATTTATTCTCAGCGCACCCATCACTGACTTTAAAAGGTGCAAGACCTCCAGGCCTCCTGGAAGCTTTGTGCGTACCCGGCCGCCTGAACCCCGCTACCAAAGGGAAAGGGCGAGTCTTCAATCCAGAAAGGGTTGGTTGGTTGGTACAATGGGGAAAGGGCGGTTCCTCTGTCGGGAGTCGGTTGGCAAGGTGGGCGGCCCTGACAACCTGGAAGCTTCAATGGTCATTATGCCACTAATTTCATTTGCTCAAAATTTCAAAGTCGCGCTCCATGATTGTGAAATACCAGTCTGCGAGGGTCGCTAAATGTGGCTGGTCACGGTGCTGTCGCCGAACATCAACGGTTACAGGAACTAAAATTCTATTTTGATTATCCCACTGGACCAATGGATCCATAAAACAAGGCGACATCGGTACCTACTTGTTGCCAGTTGCCACTGGCATGGTCTTGTCAGCAAGTGTTGAATTCATTCTTGTCGAGTTGGTGGACCAGCATGCGATAAAGCCGTCCAGGCAGTGCACAATCAAAACATTGATTGATTGCATAAGCTGGAAAATGGTTTGAGAACAAGGTCAAATGGAAGAATTCTAGAACCAAGGTCCTTTGATATTGGTCTTTTAGATATCGTACCATGCTATTATATCGTCACACTTGATGGATCTGACTTCCCTTACGGATCGCCATGTTTACTGGTTGACCTTAAAACAGTATGTCCAAGCCTGAGTTCTCTCACAGTCATGAATATCACGATAAACATCTCTCCATCTAGTTACCACTTATCAAGACGTGACCATCCTGTATTATTAATAGCCGCTTGGTCACTAATTAGGTTGGTGGTAGGTATTCCCCAAACGAATGTCCGGATGATAAACGCATAGACATTAAAAAAAAAAAAAAAAAAAAAAAAAACCACTAGTGCACATATTCGAATATTGATATCGTGAGAATAATGACCTGCTGGAGTAGCTCGTAATTATAGTCAGACCCCGGTCCTGGCCGCCCGCCTCCTGGTGTGGTGGCTTGCCAAGTCCAGGTTGGCTGGGGGGCTTGGCGACCTTGTTCCAACCACCTACCTCCCTACCTTAGCTACCGTCAGCCGCCAGCCTCTTCTTTTTTAACCTTAGCAATCCATCCGCCCCGTGACATCGACATCGGCATCGACATCTCCAGCTGCAAAAATGGACGACTCAGAGTCGCAATCCGTCACTGGAAAGCGATCGGCTTCCCGAGAACTGGATCGCGACAAGGACGCCAAACGCATCAAACTCCCCGGGCCGGATATTATCCCTTTCCCGGAGAAGGTACGGGACTCCGCTCAATCTTAATCGTGGCTTGAATCATGCGTGTCAGGACTCGTTCTAACCTCTACTCGCCCCTTTTTCCCTTTTACTTCCAAACTTGAAGCCGGCAGTTTTAGAAGAACGAAACAAAGAGATCGAGTTCCGAGTCGTCAACAATGACGGCTCGAGGGAGAGCATGGTCATCTTGACGGGCCTCAAATGCCTGTTCCAAAAACAGCTCCCAAAGATGCCCAAGGACTACATCGCACGGCTCGTCTACGACCGCAATCACACCTCCCTCGCCCTCGTCAAAATGCCGCTCGAGGTCCTCGGCGGCATCACGATCCGAGCATTCCAGGCCCGGGGATTTGCTGAGATTGTGTTTTGCGCCGTCTCGTCTGACCAGCAGGTCAAAGGGTACGGCGCCCATCTCATGGCCCACCTCAAGGATTACGTGAGATCCTCGACCAACCACGAGGTGATGCATTTCCTGACCTACGCCGATAATTTCGCGACGGGTTACTTCAAGAAGCAAGGCTTTACGAAAGAGGTCTCGCTCGACAAGTCAATCTGGATGGGGTGCATTAAAGACTACGAAGGCGGCACGCTTATGCAGTGCTCTATGGTGCCGAGGGTACGCTATCTCGAAGTCGGTCGCATGCTCCTCAAACAAAAGGAAACCGTACAGGCCAAGATTAGGCACCTGAGCAAGAGCCACATGATTCATCAGCCACCCCAGCAGTGGGCAAGCGGCGACATCACTCCCATACAAGATCCGCTCTCCATCTCTCCCATCCGGGCGAGCGGCTGGTCCCCGGATATGGACGAGCTCTCCCGGGTAGTGCCACGGCACGGCCCGCATTTCAAAGAACTTCGCCGCTTCCTGGATGAAATGCAAAACCACAACCAGGCGTGGCCCTTCCTCAAACCGGTCAACAAGGATGAAATTCCCGAGTATTACGAAGTCATCACGACGCCGATGGACCTGTCGACCATCGACGAAAGATTGGAGAACGATCACTACAACGCTCCAAAGGACCTCGTCGACGACCTCAAGCTGATATTCAGCAACTGCCGGCAGTACAACGAACCAAAAACCGTCTACGCCAAATGCGCAGTCAAGCTGGAGAAGTACATGTGGAGTCTCATCAAGGACGTCCCGGAGTGGCACACCTTGCTTGATGAATAATTCTGTTCACCTTCCGGCAACTTTTAAAATCCTCTCAAGGGTTTGTTTGGAACATGCCAGGTGATAGAGTCAACCACCCCCTCCTCCCCAAGGTAGCTATGTCCTACCGCATTTTGGACACTGCCTGCATGTGAGCAAAACTCCAAGTAGATCTTCGTGTAAATCACTGTCCGCCTTACTCTTGACCGAGGCCTCACGGGATTCGTCACAAAGATGGAACGATGCCTACTCATTAAACAGACCCAGCCCACCACTCATTCTGTTTACGGCCCAAACTCTCACCGAATTTTCTCGGACGAACCTATCAAAACCAAAACCGTTTACAACACAAACACAACATGGGTGGCTGGCTGTTTTGCTACAGTTACTAGTACTACCTTTCGGGCGGATCGGCACGGAACCGACAGCCTCACCATGCCAAAAGGTACATACCATGCACGTTTCCGATAGCCACATCGCGCCGGTCCAGACTGCCTAACCGACTAGGTACACGTTGTGTCCGATGGAACGACGTCAGGTACGACTATCAGCTTTAGTGACCGACACGTCAAGATCAAGACTAATAAATATTTTGAGGGTTTAGTCACTAGTGGATATAACTGAGTACCTTGACCAAATGCACTCGTATATTTATTTATTATTAATTCTTTTTTAATAAAAAAGAGGTGCAATTCAAAGGTGACAATACCCGACCAAAAGATAATTACATTTTTATAAGTATATTGTCTATTTATTTATATTGCCTTTACGCGTCTACAAGAGCAGTGTCCCGCCCATTCTGCATTTTGATACCTCCCCGCGACGAAAGATGGGAATCACTTCACTATTTCGTTTCCTACCTCTTTTCGGCCCCACACCGATTCCCATCTCTTCACGAATGGGAGACGAAAATGACCCTGCATGAAAAAAAGAAAGAAGATAAGAACGTTGTGTACCATAAGTACCTAGTCTAATCAGGCACAAAAACAGAAAAAGATCTGCATCTATTGGGCTTGTCGCTGCTCAATTGTGCAAAAAAAACAGAAGAAGAAGATCATGATCGAGATCGTTATCCGAAAAGTGCAGAAAAAAAGACAAATGAGGAAAAAATGGGGAGGCGGGCATGAAGACCGAAAGAAGGATGTTGCATGATGATGCATATACACTACTGAGCTAGGGGAGGCTAGGCACATACATACATGCATCCGACGGTGGAGAAGAAAAATTTGGAATAAATTAATTTATTAGTTCTAGAACGAATATCATCACATGTCCTACTTGGATTTTTTTAAGCTTTGTGAAAATCATATACATACATTTACGTTCACCACTCTGTGTGTATATGGAATAGGGAGGGGGAATAATTATTTGATAAGAAATAAAATAATAAAAAATCTAGAATATGTAGGTAGGTATGTATGCATATGTAAGTGGAGTACATACCTAATACATACCTGATGCAGAAATCTAGTCCCGCCACCCAGGCTTGTCTGGTGCTCAGTGAAAACGCGCTTTGCATTTTTTTTTAATTTGGGGGGTGGGGAACACATGTGATATGTGCATTAAGTCCCAGACCGAATTGTTTACTACCTATGAATCCAAGATATCCATCCATATGGATAGATAGGTATAGGTATAGGTATAAGTATAGGTATAGGTCATCTACGAAACGGATAAGTAGATAGATAGATAGATGGATATGAAATTTACATCAAATGAAAAATGAATGAATGAATGAATGAATGAATGAATGAATGAATGAATGAATGAATGAATTACTATAATAATTAAAAGTTTTGATCAAATTTTTTAACTTGTTCAATATTTGCTGTCATTTGATACCAATGATGATGAACCATGTTAAGAATGAATTGGTTGAGGGGGTTGATGGATGCAAATCACCATTAATGAATTTCATTCCCCCCCAAAAAAAAAACAAAAAAAAATTAAATGATAAAAAATGGCCTGAACAGATTGGACATCACTCGATTTTTGGTAACCCAATCTATCACCATCTCGTCGAGACTCGGTTTGCATTTCGGTGAATGACGCATCAATGTCATACAAAAAGTTACCCCAAAAAAAACGCGCGTCAAAAGTCGTGTGACGCCCCTCTTCTTCTTCTTGGCTGAAAAGATTTTGAACAATTGACAAGACAAGATGAAAAAAAAAAAAAAGAAGCTTCTAGGCAACCAACCTTACATGTCTACCAAGCCCCCCCCCCCCCCCTTTCGAATTCGGGGAATCGAGAAAAAGAGGGGGAGGCGAATAACGATACAAAAAATGAAATCACAGAGGAAAGGAAAAAAAAACACAAACAAACAACACACAAGTCACATGTTAGACGAGGAAAAAAAAAGAAAGAAAGAAAGAAATGGATTGAGATGTCATAAAGAATTAATTTGATTTTTTGGTTGTATTAAAAAGAATAATAAGTATCAAATTGAAAGTTCGTGATATGAAATGCCAAATCATTAACCCCCCACTGTGGTATCATTTTAGGAAAATCATGCTCCAAAAAAAAACCAAAAACCCAAGAGCCCCAAATATTACGAGATCAACCCGTCGTCCGGTTACTCATTTTTTGTTTTTCCCCTCTCTCCCCATTGTGTGTCAATGTTCCATGAATCCCTTATCCTTGACCCAAATGCGTGCGTGCCCCGTGCTATGCAAAAAAACGACAAAAGGAAAAACTCAAATAAACGTAAAAAAGCGTGTCGTGCAGAGGATATCCTCTCAGTCTCGCAAAAGGTGAGTAATCATGCGATGATACTTGTCAATCGCGTATTTGTGCTCTCCAGCCTTCCAGCGGAGGCGCTGATCATCGTCAATCGTGATATTGTCGGCATCCATGCCGGGGATTTTCCCGGCCGCCAACGAGGTGGGGGTTGCTTGGTCCAGCAAGTTCTGGAGCAAGTCGTCGTAAGGGAGACTGCACCACTGAGCCTCGTACATCAACCACTCCCCGAGACTCTCAGTCTGGGGAAGGTCGGCGGGCTTGATCGAGTCTCCGAGCTGGCAGCTCAGGCGAGCGAAGCAGCCAACGAGCATGACCCACGTCATGACCTCCTGAGAAGTCGTGCTTCCGGGGGCTTGGCGGTACTCGACGGTTCCGAACCCGCCTCCCTCTTGCAGGTTCAAAAAGTTCCAGCGGTAGGTGTCGTGGGTAAAGTCTAGCGCCGGGTTCTCGTCGTTCTTGGCTCGGACGGAGCGGAGCGAGGCGCCCGTTGGCGAGGCGGCATCGCACAGGTTCATCCTCTCAGCCACCGACTCGGCAGATGGCTGCCTGTCCACCTTGTCAAAGCACTGAGTCATGCTGCGGTGGGCAAAGTACTTGTTGTTCCTGTTGCTCTTTGCCCAGACGGAGCGGCGCCTGTAGGGCGGGACGAGCTCATCGAGGCATCGCTCAAAGTAGAGGGCAGACTTGGCCAGAGACTTGACCTGTTGGAGCTTCCAGTAGCCCGTGACGGGGACGATGTGGACGTGGGTGAAGCATTGGTGAGATGAGGTAACCTCAAAGTGAGTGTTGAGGGTTCGCATGACTGTGCTGATCTTGGCGATCCAGCTCTCGTGGCGGCCGGCCGAGAAGCGCATAAAGGGGGAGACGAGCTTGACGCCGAATCGGTGGTCCTTTGGCTGAGAGGGGATGCAGTGCTCAGAGGCGATGGTCCATTGCCTGCTGGACTCGGTGGCCACAGAGGTGGTGGGCGAGGCGATGGCGTTGGCGACCTTTGCAAGCGTAAGCTGAACGCTGACCTCCCTTTCGAGTTCGTGAGTTGTCTTGTGGTTCAGCTCTCGGCTTCGAAGGACGAGACCGAGCTCAACACAGAAGCGGAAATCGGGAGCGCTGGGCCGTACTTCACGGCGGCGGCTGCTGGATCTGTGTCGGATAGACGAGTCATGGTGGCTGCGGTGACTGTGTGATGAGCGGGAGTGGATGGATGAAGAGGTCGACGAGGGTGACCCCGAATAGGGGGCGTAGGAAACGATGTGAGGCATTGTGTAAACTGTTTTTGCAATGGATTATGGATCGAGTGGTGTATCGTGGGCTAAATGTGTATGTGTGTGTATGTTGAGGGTGGTATGTCTCCGGGGTGGGCGTTATATAATTAAGAGAGCTGGTTGTTGTGACGACCAGCCGTTATTACCGTAGACAAACAAGGGTGGCACAGCCAAGATGGGGGGGATTGATTGACGATTGATAATGAATCTGATGGCTATGATTGGAAAATGACAACGAGACACTTCATCTTTGATCTGCGGGGGATCTGGAGATCCTATATAGAAACACGCCATCCATATCCGATGTGGATAACAAAAAAGTCCAATGTCCCCATTTTCTGCCTGGAGGCAAATGCGTGGACAACGAGGACGGTGTTACAGTGAGGACGTCATGTCGGTCTCAGTTGGGGTCTGGCTGGCAGGCCGGACAGACATGGGGACAATTGTTCGGCGGGGGGTAAAAGTGCGGGGCTTGTCGACACCACCCACACACACCGAGATGGCTCAGACGGCCAGCCTGCAGAATGTTGAATTGTCGAAAGGGTCTAGATTGGGGAAAAGTGGGCAGCTTGTGGAGGCACCCAAGCCCTCCCTGCTGCAGGTCATGCAGAAAAGAGGGGTCCCGGAGAGTTCCGCAGGCAGCCGTGGTCGAATGAGGTGTCGCGCTGGTCTGTAAGGCAGAGCTCGAGGTGAAATCGGGGCAAGCGCATCCTCTGCCAGAGCGGTTCGCGCACCCCCGACACCGCCCTTCCGCAAGCCAGCTCGTTCTGCCGGTTACCCTGGCAGCCGGCCGGCCTGACGAGGCAGCCAGGCGGCTACACCACCAATTCCTTGAAATTGAGGACAAGCGTCGTCCACCTTCCCCACATTTTTTCCGCGCCTCAGCCTCTCAATTGTGCATGGCCCCAAATCAATTGGCGACGACGGCTTCCAAGAGATCCCGACCGGTTGGAACCGAACTCCCGGACATCTCACCTTCTTCGTCTTGGATCCCACCTGGGCAATTTTCTTTTGTTAACCAGGCGCGCGACTAGTAGTGCACGATGCAAATAGCATCAATCTGGTCAGACATATCAGCCAACAGTCAGTTTCACCAAGAACCATAATTTTCCTAAACAATAACAAAGTGCTGTTTCTCCCAGCGCAATCGCGGAACCGTAGACCCGGCGATGCGGTAGAGGATTAAGCGCCACGCATCAAAAATCTCCCTAAACGGGTTGGATGCTAGCTACCCAGGTTTCATGAAGCGCACACTTCAATCCAATCTCGTCAAAGAGCCATCCTCAACAAGCTCAAGTGCAAATATTTTTAGTAAACACAATCTGATTTCAAAAATAAAACTATTCTTCTTTATTCGCCCTTCAACTCAAACTCATGGGTCCACATCCGTCCCGAACCGCCCCTTTGTCAAGGGGTTCGTTCTCTTGATTCTTTCCCCGGCTTTAGTTCACAATGCAGCTGCCCGTACCTGCATCCTTCTCAGCCTCATTGTCTTTGTTCCTGGCGCCGTTCTCCTTGGCTACCTGGGCTGCATGAGCTGCATCTTCATGCTCCCAATACCATGGGCCCTCGTGGGCCAGTCGGATGACGCGGAACTTGCTCAAGTCTAGCTCGATAACCGCTCCTGCTTCCTCCCCGATAGGCTCGTCGCCTTCTTTGTCCTCTTCCTCTTCACCTTCATGAGGGTGGGCAATGACTTCCATGAGGCTGAGACATACGGGACAAAGCTCATCTAGACGAAGAACCTTTCGGAATCGCGTGAGGTCAGAGGGGCCAATCTTGCGAAGCTGTCCATACGCGATCGCGTGACACTTGTACCTGACAAGTCTGGGATATGAATAATTGAACTGTTCCAGCTTACGCGTTTCTCGGTCCTGATCAGCCATTTGTTTCACTTCACCAACTAATTATCTGGGGGGGAAAGGGTGGTCTTGAAAAAGATAAAGAAAGCTGATTTGACAGCTTTCAAAACCACAAGACCTACCCACCCCTTGATACTAGATATCAAGCAAAGATGCGTAAAAACATGCAAAAATTGAAACCCAGTGGGAGGAGGCAGGCTGCCCGTGATTGAAATATGTTTCAAGAAGAATAAAAAGCTTACCACAAATCCATTGTCGGCATTAACCAGAACCCCTTGTTCACACCTTTAGTGTCTATGGCAAACGGAACAATAAACTTTGTACTGCCTGAGGAATTTGTTCAGGCCAATATCATTGTTCGCCTGAAAGACAAGGGACAGGACACAGACAGCATCAAAGGTCTTGTTCAGAGCGGAACTATGTTCACGCTGGTCTGGTGGTCTGGTGGGGAGGTAATTAGCTGGTGCCTAGACATGGTTTCATTGAATCATCATTGGCATCATTCCTGCAGCGTGATAGGCAGCCGTGAGTCTACTTGACTACCTACTTTTATTGCTTACATGATTCAATACAATAGGGTTGCCTGTTTTCGCAGAGTGCACCTAATTAATTCGATATTGTTTAACATGCATTCGTCATCGGCGTGGGAATTTAGCAACGGGATTGACACATCCATGATGATGAGGTTTTTTTTCATTTTTTTTTTTCAGTCATGGTTTTCTCCAATATTGATTGTTCGTGCATTACGATTGATAAAGCGAAATGTCCAAGGTAATTAATTCTCCTTGTTCCTTTTTGTCCTTGCATGTTCTCCTGTAGACAGCCTGGTGCGGCGAGTTATTTTGCAGAATCAAACTGGATAATTTTTCAGATGATAAAAAGCTAAATACCCAATTTAAAGATACTATTAATGGGAATGCATCAGCTGAAACCTCAGAGTACCTAGGTAAAAGAGATCGAAGATAGAAATCACCCCCCAAAAAGATCCCCTTTACCCTCACAGACTCCCACTACTTATCGAAGACAGCTCCCAATCCTGAGACCCCCTGATCCGTACCGGGTTCGCAACCATCGGCGGCTTTCCCATCCCACCGTCACCAATCTGTAAGCCCCTATCCGCGAAAGGAATCCCCCAATTATCCCAACCTCCACCTACTTGTTGTTGTCGTTGCTGTTGTTGTTGTTGTTGTTGTTGCTGCTGCTGTCGTTGTTTCTGAGCCATCCTCATCTCCTCCTTGGCCTCCTCCAACCGCCTCGCAAAAACCTCCTCAAACTCCCTCCCTAGCCCCAAAAACTTGATCGTGTTCAACGCCAAAACCCCGGCCCTCTCTTCAAAAGTCATGAACCTCCCCACCTGCTCATCGTCCATCATCATCTTCCCAGCAACGGGGACCTCGCCAAGCGGGAAAGGGTAATCGCTCCCGAGCAGCACCTTGCCGCTGCCGCCCGGCCCCAGCTTCCTCAGCACGTACTCTAGCAGATCGGGATCATGAACCAGCGAATCGATCCAGATCTGGCCTCCACCTCCGGCACCTCCGGAACCTTCCCCTGCCCCTGCCCCGTGTTCCCCCTTCTTGGCAGCCTTGAAGTGCTCCGTCGGCGTCACCCCCTCAGCCTCCTGGGCGACCAAATCCGGCCTGCAATCGTACCCGTGCTGTATCCTCCCCAGCAAGGCGGGGAACGCGCCCCCTCCGTGGGCAAAACACATCCTCAGCCTCGGATGCCTGGTCAGAATCCCGGAGCACATGACCCCCTGCATCGAGAGCGCCGTCTCGCTCGGCATGCCCACCAGCCAGCTGCCCCAGTACTTGCCCCACCTCGCCTTGTTCTCCTTTGGGAGGGCGTACCCCAGCGGGTGGACAAAGACGGGGCAGCCGAGCCGCTCGCACGCGGCCCAGAGCTCCTCGAGGTCCGGGTCGTCGAGCATCCTCGTGTCGGAGAAGCTCGTGCCCAGCTGGATCCCTTTGATGCCCGGCAGGGCCGTCATGACCCTCTCCAGCTCGGCCACGGCCGCGGGCACGTCCTGCATCGGCAGCGTGGCGAGCCCGACGAAGCGGTCCGGGCGCGCCGCGCAAATGTCCGAGATGTGGTCGTTTAGCGCCCGCGCGAGGAGCACCGCGGGCTCGAGCGGCGCGTCGTAGCAGAAGAGCACGGGGACGGTGCTCAGGACCTGGACGTCGACCCCCGCGGCGTCCATCTCCTTGAGGCGGACCTCCGGGTCGTAGCAGTTGGGCTGGACCCGCCGGAAGAAGCTCGAGCCGACGTACATGTCGACGTCTCTCGATTCCGGGTCCGAGGCGCACGGTCGGAATTCCGGCCAGGGATACGACGGCGCCAGCGAGGTCAGCGTCTCCGACGGGAGGCGCTGCGGCATGATGTGGGTGTGCATGTCGATGCGGAAGAGGTGGGATGCTGGATTTGGGGGGGATCCGTCATTCTGCAGAGAGGGGGAGGATAAAGGTGAGGGTGTTGAGAGGGATGGTGATGACGAGGGGGATGATGATGATGATGATGATGGTGATGAAGAGCCGCAGCAATCATGGTCGCTTGTTATTATCGCCGGAGCCATTGTGATGATGATGTTTTACTATTAATAAACAAAGAATGTTCTGTTTTCAAAATTGATTTGGTATGCAATCAAGCAAGATAAGCAGAGTAGAAAAGAACACTGAAATCAAAACAAGACCAGGACAAGCTCAGCTGATAATTATGTACACCATTGTAGTGCGAGGCCCCAAAGCAGTAGCGCGTTCAAGTCAACGTGATGTCATTGGAGACACCTTATTAGATACCTACCTACCTACCCCAGACAGCCAGGTTGTTACATGCATTCCGCGTCCAAGTTCAGATGAATGCATGCGAAGCGGTGCGGAAGACGGAAGGCGGATCTCGGAACGGATGCAAATCAAGCAATCTCATTGGTCAATTCCACCTCCGTCTCTTGCGGCCCGGGCAACGGACCCGGGGGATTTGCACCGAAACCTCGGCGCTAATGTGCCAAAACAAACCCGGGCACGTGGCCCAGAGTTTTGGCGGTAAACCGAAGCAAGCCTTTTTTTCAATGGATTCGACTCCTACCTCCCTTAAAAGGAAGGCAGGTGCAAGGTCCTAACAACAGTAAACACGTCTCGCGAGTGTTCCCCACCTTCCCTGCCCGTTCCGCTGTTCTTCATGCCGCCGAAAGGGGTGCCCAGCTCTCGGACAAGCCAGCAGTTCACCCAAACCAGTCCCGCTTCAAGTTGCTCCCCGACGCGTCTCATGCGCGCCCCATCCGTAGTCAGCAACACAGCGGCAAGTCCATACTCGCTCGCGTTTGCGAGCCGAACAGCTTCGTCCTCGTCGTCGAAGGGCGTGATTGTGACAACGGGGCCGAATATCTCGTCAATCTGAACCGCCGAGGTTGCCGGCACGTCCGTGAGAACTGTCGGAGATATCCAGTAGCCCTGGTCAGCCTTTTCACCATCCAAGGCGGGCGGGACACCTCCAATGTGAAATACTGCCTTTTCAGATTCCGCAATCTCGAGATAACTCCTGATCTTGCTGTAATGCTGCAGGCTTGCCACTGCGCCCACCGTCTTTCCGACAATGTACTTTTCGGCAACATATCTCTTGTAGTCGGCGACGAACTCGTCGTAGACGGACCGCTCGACGTAGATCCTCGAGCCGCAAAGGCATATCTCGCCTTGGTTTTCGAAAGCCGCCATGGCGGCGAGGCGGATTGTCCGCTCCCTGGCTGACGGGCTCATCGAGTCTGCAAAAACCAATGTTGGGTTCTTGCCGCCGAGCTCCAGGGACAGATGCTTCCCGATCTGATGCGCGGTGGCACGGCGGATCGCAATACCCGTCTGCGTCCCGCCGGTAAAAGAAACACCGTTGATCAGCGGCGACGAGACGAGAGCCGCACCCGTCGTTGCGCCGTCACCGAATATGATGTTGACGACGCCTGCTGGCAGTCCTGCCTTTTGGAGTATTGCGCTGAGAAGAAACGCAGACATGCTCGTCACCTCGCTCGGCTTCGCGACCGCAGTGCAGCCAAAGGCGATGCAGGGCGCGATTTTCCACGTCAAAAGGTACAGAGGCATGTTCCAAGGCGATATTAGTGCAAACACGCCAGCCGGCGAGCGATGCTCATACGTCAGAGCAACCCCGTCCACCATCCGCGCCGCGGTCTGCTCGTGCATGATGAAGGTTGAAAAATAACTTTGACATAATTTGCTATGTTAGATCGATGGACTTTAGCGAGCGGTGATGAAAATTAGTATACTCACGAAAAGTTGGATATCGCCCTGTCAACCTCGATTCTGGCCCTCTCCAACGTTTTCCCCTGATCGATGCTTTCCCAGACCGCAAGGAGCTCGCGATGTTCTTGGAGCAGGTCGCTCACCCTCCGGAGGAGAGCGGACCTCTCCGCCCGAGATGTTTTGCTCCAAGAGGGGAATGCCGCTTTGGCATGTTGAATTGCTTGCTCAACTTCATCGGGAGGCGTGCATGGCAGCGTGCATATCAGACGGCCCGTCTTGGGCTCGAAAGATTTGATATGTTGAGCAGGAGGGGAACTCGAGGTCAAGAACTGCCCCGCGACAAAGTTTTGCAAGGAGAAACGTTTATCGGCTCGCGAAGAGAGAAACGACTGCGCCTTGTCGAGAGTGTCGCATCCCCAAACCTCATAGGGGTCGATGGCGGTAGTAGCTGAAGTTGAAGTTGAACCCATTGTTGATGATGTCTTGGCCAGCTGCTGCAGTGTCCGGTGGGTGGGCCTGATCGTATCCAAAAGTGTGTGAACGCGCGAAACAGAATGTGAAGCGTCACTGGGAATGGTATTTTTGCTATTTACCAATGAAACCGCTGAGAAATGCACCGTATGTGTGTGTGTGTGTGTGTGTGTCCTTTGCATGACATCAATAAGACAACATTTTCGTGTTGATTGCCGAACTCGAACTTCGGTAAATCGCGGATCGGATGACGGAAGCGGGGAAGCGGGGAGGCGGGGAAGCGGCGGACAAAGCCGAGTTCGTGTGAAACCAACCCGTTTGGAATTCGGCAGCAACCGGCCCAAGTTTACCGGAGAGAGGGGGGGCTTCATCACCAAAATTTCGTATATCAAAACAATACCACAATCACAGACGATCTCGAATTAACAAGGGTTTTCACGATACGTTAAACCAATTCCCGCCCCTTTGTTTCTTTTTTTCTCATCATCATCACCACCATGTCATCGCCAAACGGAACCGGATACCTCCTCCCCGCCACCGGGGCCCAAGGGCTGGCCAACTACCCGCACGCCCGCACGATCCCCAGCACCGCCCGAACAATCTTTGTGTCCGGAACATCGAGCCGGCGAGGGGACGGCACGTACGAGGGCTGCGAGACCCAAGCGGACGGCACGCACGTCCTGGACTGCGGGGCGCAGACGGCCGCCGTCCTCCGCAACATTGAGACGATAATCAAGGGGGCCACCGACGGCAAAGCGGGGCTCGAAAGCGTCGTGGACGCCACCGTCTTCCTGACCGACATCAAGAAGGACTACGGCGCCATGAACGCCGAGTGGAACAAGGTCTGGCCCGACAGGACCAAGGCTCCCGCTCGGACCTGCGTGCAGGTTGCCGCGCTGCCCAACGAGAGGCTGAATGTTGAGATCAAGTGTCAGGCAATCATTTCTGAATAGTTGAACTAAAAAGATTTGGAGACGGGAAAAGGCTGGGACGAAAAAAAAAAAAAGATTATTATTGAAGATGATGATGAGAATCTGGGGTTTCTGGAAAGTTCAAATCATCAGTCCGACTTTTTGGTGTGAGTGGGTCACGGTATCTGTGCAAACAAGGAAATTTTACGATTGGAGAATGATGGAGATATGGAAGATAAGCTGAGGAAGCAGGGGGCGGCATTTTGAGATCGTGGGAGAAAACAATCTTCTCCAAAAATTCCCCTGAAGAATACAGAGGATTGTGGAGGTGGAGGAACCGGCAGTTTCCTGGCTGAGTATTGTATGAAGGAGGTTGGTAGTGTTCTGAATGATACCTATCCGTAGAATCCGCTGTTCGATAGTACTCGGTAGATAGTGAGGTGGATTCGTTGTCAGCCATTTTTTTTTTTTTTCTTTTTTCGTGATTTGCTCCGGTTTATCCTCCGCATTATTTCTATCAACACCTTGAATCTGAATGATCCCTGAAAAGGAGTGCAGATTTATTATGGAGTGATAGGTCACGGTAGTATCGGTGCCCGGCATGAGTCGGGATAACAAAGACTTACTACTTGGACCCAAATCTCTACCAAAACCTTAATAAAACAAAATACAGTCTAACTAGTCTTTTGTTTTGTTTTATTTATTGCTTTATTATTGGCATCTTTTGCCTTGGTCAGTTTGTCCGCGTGACCGGACATCTCGGTCGAGGGTTCTTTTCCCCCATTCGGTTACCGAGTGAATCGATGCGTGCTGTCACGGAAAAGCTTAAAAAGATAGCGGGCCGAATGTGGCTGGGGCAATTGGCCGAGTCGGCGTGCCTGGGCCTTGGCAGTAGCGATGATCAGTGGACATGCAACAAGGAACACCCATCATCCCCAAGAGCATTTCCCCGCAAATTCATCCTCCCCAATGCTCGCCACCGCGTTTCTTTTTTCGGGGTTTCATGTGTCGTGCGCTGCTGAGTGTGCGAACCCGGCCAGGAATGAACCGCCGTGCAGCGCTATCTTTTAGCGGCAATGCTTGCGGTGTACGCCGTAGGTTCGTTTCTGTTGGAATCTGGAGCATCCCAAGCTTTCTGCGGCATCTGATACTAGCGGCGAGTTCTGGGCCAGTCCAGGCTAATACCGACCAATTAGGAAGGTCGAGAAACCCTGGGGAGGGGCGTCATCAACGGTTGCCGGGGTTCATGGTGCATTTTTTTTTTTCAAACCTATCAAGATTTCGACCCTGGTCCCATGATTTTCCTCTCCAGGTATGCAACCTGGGCTTTTGCAACGTCTTCAGCCACTTACGCCTATCATTTCTTGTCAGCGAAGGACCCTCTTTTCCTTTTCCTTTTATTCCTTCAAACCCGACACTTTGGAACGTTTGCAGATTGTCATTTTTTTGAACATTTTTTTCCCCCAGACGTCGCTTGACTGCCGCGTGCTAGGTAAATAGCAGGGAGTGTTTGGGTCTTTAGTACCTACCTCTCTCACCCTTCGCCTACGTCACCTCACCACCTCAACTACCTACTACAGCCTATCAGCAGAGTTAATTACTAGCCACCACAAGAACAAAAGTTGGAGGACCGCATGCCTTCCAAATTCTAAATCTCAACTCGAATTTTTTTTTATTTTATTTTTTGTGCGGATCAAACACCTTCGATAGCACTGCAGGGTCAAGATGAAGGACGAAAAATCATCACCTCGCGCGGAAAGCCCAGGGGCAGAGGAAGCCCAGGTCGATAATGTCCTCGATGGCGGAATCATCTCACTTGACAAGGACTCACAACTGCAGCGTGGCCTCAAGAGCAGACATATTCAATTCCTGGCCCTCGGTGGAGCGTGAGTTTTTGCCCACTCCCTTTTTTCCCGGCCTAGCAAGCCAGCTACTAACGGAATTTGAAAAGCATCGGAACTGGTCTGTTCGTTGGATCCGGCTCCATCCTCTCCATCGTCGGTCCTGCGCCGTTATGGCTTGGCTACCTCGCAATGATGGGGGTCGTCTGGGTCATGATGAACATCATCGCCGAGATGACGACCTATCTCCCTCTCAAAGGCATCACTCTTCCTTACTTCACCAACCGGTACGTCGACAACAGTTTAGCATTTGCCTCCGGGTGGAATTACTGGTATGCCTACGCAATTCTCGTCGCGGCCGAGGCGTCAGCAGGAGCTATCTTGCTGGACTACTGGGAGACGCCCGTCCCAGCAGCCGTATGGATTACCATCATTCTGTTTGTTTGCCTCTTCCTCAACATCATCGCCGTCGAAGTTTTTGGCGAAGCCGAGTTCTGGTTTGCAAGCATCAAACTCATCACCATCCTCGGTCTCATCATCGTCGGCATCGTCATAATGGCCGGCGGAGGTCCAACTCACGACGCAATCGGGTTTAGGTACTGGAACAATCCAGGTGCGTTTAAGGAGTACCTGACTCCGGGCGCGGCAGGGAGGTTTCTCGCATTCTGGACAGCTTTTGTTCGTGCAGGGTTCAGCTTCATCACCTCTCCCGAGCTGATCGGAATGGCCGCCGGCGAGACGGTTGCTCCGCGCAGGAACATCCCCAAGGCGGCAAGGCGCTTCCTGTGGCGCCTGGCAGTCTTCTACGGCGTCAGCAGCTTGATCATTGGCGCTCTCGTCTCTTCTGATGATGACCGTCTCCTTTCTCCCGAGTCCAATGCGAGTGCCAGCCCGTGGGTCATTGGAATCCAAGACGCCGGAATCAAAGGTCTCAACCACGTCATCAATGCCGCGATTCTCACGTCGGCTTGGTCTGCGGGAAATGCCTTTCTCTACTCGGGATCTCGCATCCTTTACTCGCTCGCGTCGACTGGTCAAGCCCCCCGAATCTTCACCAGGACAACAAGACGCGGTGTTCCATACGCCGCAGTTCTTGGCACTTGGTCGTTGGGTCTTTTGGCTTATCTCAACGTCAGCGAGAACGGCGCGCGCGTCTTCGGATGGTTCATGAACATCTCGACCATCTCTGGCTTCATCGCCTGGATCATTGTCATGATCACGTACCTCCGCTTCCGAAAAGCCCTCCAATTCCACGGTCTGCTCGAGACGCTGCCATTCAAGACCCCAGGCCAGCCATACGTGACCTGGTTTACCCTGGTGATTGTGACGCTTCTAACCATCACAAACGGCTTCCAGGTGTTTGTGCCATGGAATTACAAAGACTTTTTGGCGGCTTACATCACCATCCCTGTGTTTTTGGTTTTGTACCTCGGACACAAGCTCTGGGCGAGGACGCCGTTCCTCAGGCCTCTGAGCGAGATTGACCTGTTGACGGGGAAGAAGGAAATGGATGAGCTCGAGGAGGCGGATGAACCTCGGGTGGCGTCGAATTGGATACAAAAGGTGTGGTATTGGATTGCATGATGTTGGAAAGCGAGTCTTTTGAAATGGTAATTCAGGTATAATAAGAACTTACACTCCATCCTCCCCAAAAGTCTTGATGCTCTCGACCCCGAGTTTTCTTCCTGTGCCACCCAACCGGCCTTTGACAGTTCAGGATTCCGTCAGGCATCAGTAATGATGAGGATTGTTATTGGTTTGCCCAGACCACCAGAAACACGATTGCCCAGAAACCGGTTGCGTGACGCATCCTCCGCCAGTGAGCTCATTTCACCCCACAAATGGGCGCACCCAAGATATTTGTTACGTCCTCCTTTGGTTGCTTGGCTTCACAGCTGAGATGGTGCCCCATCACAACCGAACATCAGACGACCACAACTCTTACGAACCCGACGATCCGGAATCCAACCTCGAACACGGGAGGCCATTGTTTTTGCAAGCACGCACGTAACAAATAAATACGCCACCACTGCATCTTTTGCGTTTCGCTTTGATACACCATTTCGGTCCATCATTTTCAATCAAGAGCAAAACCTCATCTCTTCACACAAGAAAAATTCTTTGTTCTTCTTTCGGGGTTATTAATTGATAATTTTTACTCTGTTGCTTCCCAAGAACGAACACCCCGCAAAAGCCTTGGCAGTTGTCATCACACCATACAAACAGCAACCCCTCTCTTCATTCAAAGGGAAGAAAAAAAAAAAAAAAAAAAAAAAAAAACCGAAATGCCCCCGCCAAGTGCAGCCGTTATTTCTCATTGCAAGGTTAGCAGTTTCGTTTAAAAAAAACTTCTTTTTTACAAAGTCTTTTTAAACTTTTCCCATTTTGAAAACTTACCCAAAAAAAAATTAAATTTGTTCCTTTTAACTGATCAAAAATGCCTCCACCTTCCCGCCTCCAGTCCATCAAAATCGTAGTCGTCGGCGCCGGCTCGGTAGGCGTGACGACGGCCTATGCGCTCCTCCTCTCGGGCCTCGCGGCCGAGATCGTCCTGATTGACATCGACAAGAGCCGGGCCCTCGGCGAGGTGACGGACATGTCGCACGCCGCCCACTACGCGCAGGCCCGCGTCCGCGTGGGCGAGTACGAGGACTGCGCGGGGGCCACGGCGGTGATCGTCACGGCCGGCGTCAACCAGAAGCCCGGGCAGACGCGCCTCGACCTCATCAAGACAAACTACAAGGTGTTCAAGTCCATCATCCCGCAGGTCGCGCACCACGCGCCCGACACGATCCTCGTCATCGCCACCAACCCCGTCGACGTCCTCACCCACGCCGCCCACCGGCTTTCGGGCTTCCCAGTCGAGCGCGTCATCGGCTCCGGGACGGCCATGGACACGACCCGCTTCAGGCACGAGCTCAGCAAGCACTTTGGCGTCAACCCGCGCAACGTCCACGCCGTCATCGTCGGCGAGCACGGGGACTCGCAGCTCCCCGTCTGGTCGCTCGCTTCGATCGCGGGGATGAGGCTGAGGGACTACGCCGCGCAAAAGGGCATCCCCTACGACGAGCAGGAGATGGAGGCGTGCTCGCGGCGGACCAAGGACGCGGCCTACGAGATCATTCAGCGTAAAGGGAAAACAAACTACGGCGTGGCGTCGGTGCTCGTCAGCATCTTGGAGCCCATCATCACCAACGGCGACGCGCTGGTTACCGTCTCGAGGGTCGGGAGCTACGCCGGCGTCGACGACGTGGCGCTCAGCATGCCGTGCAAGCTGAACAGGAGCGGCGCGCACCAGGACGTGCCGCTGTTGCTGGATGAGAAGGAGAAGGAGGCGCTCAGGAAGTCGGCCGAGAGCATCAAGGCCGTTTTGGATGCTTTGGAGGAGGATGGGCTGGCCGAGTGATAAGTCTTGCAGGACCTTTTTTTGGGGGGGAAGGGGGGGGGGGGGGTTGGATGAGATTAAAAGAACCTTTTTTTGGTGCTCTTGATATGTTGATTTTAGTGATGTTGAATGATTCCTTTTAAATGGAAAAGTGCACTGCGCTGCCTGCCTGTCTTTTGCCGGGTGTTTTAATTTTTGGGAATTTCTTTCCAAATTGTGCTCCTTGTCCACCCGCACTACCTACCTACTTTATATATATACCATAAATATTCCCGCAACCCCGATACAAAATCTTAAAAGCTTGGTAAAAGTTGTTTCTACTCCTAATACCCTTTCCTTGATACTCTCTTGTATGAAATTATTCAAAGTAAAAAATAAAAAAGACATTCCATTACAGGGCATCTTGGTCCTTACAGTTGTTTTTATCGTTTTCAGGAAAATTACGCTGGAGTGCGTGATAAACCGAAGATGCTCAAAACTTGCATTCTTTACATTGATAAAATCCCATATAGTCCGAATATCTCTTCCTACCTACCTATACTCCGCGCTCGGTTTGCCAAGGGGTGGTCATGCATGGTAGGTCCCGAAGGTAGTGATTCTTTTTAGCTTCAATAACCCCCCAATCTCCCACAGTTTAGGAGTTTCGTGTTATTTTTATTTTGTGCGGTTCCCTCGTCTTTTTACCTTTGTCTTTAGTAGAGATCGAACCCTAAAATTTTTTTTTTGTTCCTCTCGTTACTAGCGTACTCTAATTGGTGCTTGGGTTGTCAGGCCATTCAGTATAGGAGATTATCACTTTGACGGGGGTTGTAAACAAAATTGGGATATATATTTGTCGAATGATACCCGCCCCATCATAGTGTAAATACCTAGACACCTTCAGGTGTAATAGTAGGAAGTAGATGATTAGATAGGTAGGTATGAATATAGTGGGAAAAAATATCGGTGGCTGACCGCAACCGTACTGTTGATATGATGCAAGAAAAAATATTGAAATCAAGTACGGAGGATGTTTGTTGCTAAGAAGAAGGAGAGAGAAAAAAAAAAAAAAAAAAAAAAAGGAAAAAAGAATGTATGAATATGAATACAAACCGAAAATTATATATCCCTAAAAAAATTGTATCCAAATCGATAGCTACTATTCCCCATCCCTCCTTGTCTCTTTATCCGTTTTGCTTTGACAGATTCTCCTGGTCTGATTATTGCTTCTCCTTCTGCGTCAGCACAACAGATTTCCCTTGTGAATTCGATGTCTCAGCGACGATGGAACCCCTTATCGACCCAGTGTCTTTAACTGAGCCTTGTTCCCTGATCGACGCCGCAGACCTCCTAATCGACCCTGACCCTCCTGCGGCTGTAGACCTCCTCGATAAAACAGAAGGTTGCCTTGTAGACCTCGAGCTGCTCGAGGTTGTTCCCGTAGAGCTAGCATCGCTTTCGGCGTCGGCGGCCTTGGTGCGTCTCTGCAGCATCTCAATCTGCTTGAGTTGCTCCATCTTGGTCGCCAGAGCCTTTCGGACATAGATCCTCTGGATCCAGCACACCCACGCTATCAGCACCACGAGGGTGATGGGCCCCGCGACCGCCCAGAATTTCCAAAACTGGCCCGTGATGATGCGTAGGGTGTCGTCGTCGTCGGATATCTTGGTGAACGGGGCCATGATTGTCTAATAAGTGTGGATCAGTTGTGCTCGTGGAAACCAGGCGGCTGTGGTATGTACAGCCTGAGAATAGCCTGAACTTACCGCGACGGCAGTGGCGGGAAGGAAGACCATTGTGAGCAGCGAAAGGCTCTTCATGGCTGATGAATCTCGCTTGGTCTCGCGAGAAATTTCTTGCTGCATGAAATTCTGAACCTGCTCGAGTGTTGGTAACTATCCCAATGAACCGCCCTAGGTCAAAGTCACAGCTGGGCAATACATACCACCTGCAGGTAGACAGATACTCTTTGAAGCAACAGCTCCCTCAGACCGTAAGTATAGTCCGATCGATTCAGCATGGCCTGGAGGCACTGTCTGCTGTAAAAGCCGTCGTACAGCCTTTCGGCCCCGGCTTGGTCTGCCGGATTGCCGCCGAAATGGCATTCGAGTATTGATATGCCGCGCTCAAGGCTCGAGCCTAAGAGGTTCAAAAAGCGGGTCGAGCGGTTAGTTAGGCGTGCATGCTGATTGACCACCGTCTTGTGTATCTCGTCGAACCCGTGCGGCGTGGTGAGATCGTAATCACCACCCGAGTACCTCCCGAGGCCATTCTCAATAAATCGTCCGTCGCGTTCGAATATATCGAGCCCGTTGTCCACTCTGATCATTAGGCTTTGGAAGCCCTCTGTGAGCTGTTCGTACATGGCGAGGGGCACGATGAGAGGTTCAGAAATCTTGTCGGCGGCCACACGGAGCATGTCAAGCACGGCTTCGCCGAGCCCGGGGCCGTCGAGGGACATGTACCCAAAAAAGCCTTGCGTGATGCGATGTTTTGGGTCATAGTTGAGGGCCATTGTTGCCTGCGTCGGACTCGGGCTTGTATGCACGGTCAGGCCTACAAGTCGGGTAGGTAGTAAGCTTGTTAATCAAGCAATCAAAACAAGGTAGGCTAAGTAGGTACTAAACTTACCCGCAGCAGAGTCATTGCCCGGGGCCTCCATAATAACTGTCAAGGGTGTAGGGTCATTCTTCCCCAGGGTGCGGTGATAGGTTTTGGGAAGATGGAGCATGCCGCTTGCTGTGTTCCACTTTTCAGCAGCGAAGGGCAGGTAGAAATGAAAACTTCTTCCGTCAAATTTTGCGTGAAGGAGTCGAAACGTCCATTGAATCTCGTCACCAGGGCTCGGCGTCGGAGGAGCAAAATCGCCTTGCTGGGCCAGCCAGCTCACGAACTCATCCGAGTCGGTATCGTGGGTGCGTTGCCGGATGATTGGCGGCGACGACTAATCGTAATCATGATTAGAATCAAAGGACTCGGGGATTTCAGTATCTGCACCGGGTAGCAGTGGCTCGTGGGCGCAAGCAAACCTTCAACAACCATATCTCCAAGCTTTCGACCTGCCGGTCACTCGCGTGGAAGTTTAGTTGGTCAAGATATGACACGCCATAGATCTCCATGGTCGCGAGGCTGGCTGGCTGGGAGAGTTTGACCGAAACCGGGGAAGGTTTGAGGAACGTATTTGCATTGCATGTACGTAAGGTATTTCAGCTTGCATTTCAATTCTTCAACTTTTTGCTCATCACTGCACAGGCTGCCGCAATCCGCGACTTGGCCCGCCCGCAGCGCGCGCAGATTGGCCTGTAAGCACGCGTTGTCACTTGTGGCTTTTACAACACCTGCGCCCCCTTGGGTGCCCCCTTCGCCGCCATGCATTGCATGCTTCGATTGAGCACTGACCTTCGGAATGGAATCTCGGCATGGTCCCGGTTGTCGGCCCCCATGGAAGTTCCCAACCCGGCAAGAGACCCCGCTCCGCCACTCACATGCCCCATCCCCCCCACCCACCAACTGAAGGTCGGGCCTCTCATATCGCCCGATTGCCATGTAAAAACCACGACTAGTTCAACAAAATGTCCAAGGGTCCAGGGGTTCAAGGGGTCCAGATGCCCAATAATGGCGCTTGCCATGCATTCGTTTCAGAATGATCTTATCAGATGGTTCTTCACCCATAGGATCCATCCATCCCGTCCCGTCCACATTTTCTTCTCAAAAATCTACTCGAAATAAATTTGGACGGTAATTATACCGAACAGTCGCGGTAAAAAATGTCTGCACCGGCAACGCTCTTCGTCAACGGCCGCATCTTCCAGTCCGGCGTCAAGCCAGGCACCAACGCCGGACTGAGCCACCCGCCAACTTTTGCAGAATGCATGCTGGTCCGCGGCACCGAGATCCAGCACGTCGGTCACGCATCAGATGAGGAAGTAACCACGGCCCGCGCCGCAGGTCCCGATGCCGTGACCGTGCGCGACCTCGAGGGCAAAACCATCCTCCCCGGGTTTGTCGACGGCCACATGCATCTCATGCTCCTCGGCCAGGCGCTCAACAAGCTCGACCTCAGCAGGTGCAAGACCCTCGACGACATTCAGACGCTCATCCGCGAGTATGCCGCCGCCAACCCGGACGCCCCTCGCATCCTCTGCAGGAGCTACATGCACAGCATGGTCCCCGGCGGCGCCAAGGCCTCGGACCTCGACGGGCTCGATCCCCAAGACCGCCCCATCCTGATCGACTCCAAGGACCTCCACACCACCTGGTGCAACACGGCCGGCATAAAGGACCTGCAGGCCGAGAGCTGGGCGGACGTGCCGGGCGGCATCATCGAGCGCGACGCCGACGGCAAGCTGCTGGGCATCTTCAGCGAGGCCGCCAACATCACCTACGTCTGGCCGTACCTCGCCAGCGTCGCAACCATGCAGGAGAGAACTGCAGCCATCAAGGCCGCCGTCGCAGCCTACCACGAAGCCGGCTACACCGGCATGATCGACATGGCAATGGACGAGGGCGCCTGGGACGCGCTGCAGGCCCTGCTGGCAGCCGAGGGGTCCATCCCCATGAGGATCGCAGCGTACTGGCTCGTGAAGCCGCTGAAAACCGAAGCCGAGACGGTCGCGCAGGTCGACCGCGCGATCGAGCTGGCAGCCAGGTACAACGCCTCCACCACCCCCGACTGCCGCGTCGTGGGCATCAAGGTGATCTGCGACGGCATCATCGACGCCTGCACCGCCGGCCTGACGGAGCCCTACTCGCACAACGAGCACCTCGAGGTCCCGCTCTGGACGTACGAGCAGCTCGAACCCGTAGTCAAGCGGGCAACCCAGGGGGGGCTCCAAATCGCTCTGCACGCCATCGGGGACGCGACCGTCACCATGGTGGTCGACACGCTATCCAAGTACGCCGACCCGGAACGCCGACCCCGCGTCGAGCACCTGGAGCTCTCGAGCGAAAGGGACGCCGTCCGCCTGGGCGAAAACCGCATCACCGCGTCCATCCAGCCCGTCCACGCCGACCCGGCCATCCTGGGCGCCTGGCCGAAGCTGATCGGCGAGCACCGCTGCAAGCGGGCGTTTGCCTACCGCGAGTTTGCAGACAACGGCGCGCCGCTGGCCCTGGGGAGCGACGCGCCCACGGCTCCGCACTCGCCGTTTGGGAACGCCTACGTCGCGACGACGAGGAGATCCTTCCGCGAGCCGGACGTGGAAACGACCGTGAACCCCCACTTCGCCCTGGGGGTGTGCGAATCGTTCGCCGCGGGAACCGAGGGCGCGGCGTACAGCTGTTTTGACGACCACAGGATAGGAGTTTTGAAGAAGGGATGCAAGGCCGATTTCGTAATCGTCGACATGGCTTGGGAGAAGGAGAGACTAAAGGACGCAAAGATGGAGGAGACCTGGTACGACGGGGCCAGGGTGTGGTCTTTCTCGGAATAGAAAATACATGCAAGTCATCAAAAATCTTTTTCCCATCTTGAGCTTGGCATCCTAAAAAGCCAAGCATGCCGAGCGAGTCAAAGGGTATGCCGTCTTATGTGTGTCGTAGACAGTGCAGGGACAAGAAAAATAAAAACGGAAAAAAAGTCCAAGAAGAGAAAAAAAGGCTTGTATAAAATTTAGATTATTTTTGGAGCTTATCTCGACCTCATCATTCCGAAGAATAATACTGTCTCGGCCAGATGTTCATGGCAGTCTTGAGCCCATCCTCGAGCGGCAGCCCGGCGTGGTTCGTCCTCGTGTCCCCGGTGCCGTTGGGATGGAGGTTGATCCAAAACACAGCGTTGCCCGCGACCGGTCGGAACGCGAGCCCCCCGTCCTCGTGCTGCCTCCACAGCGGCTTCAGGTTCTCGGTTTCTTCTGCTCCGTTCTTGATCTTTTGGTCGTCGACGCTGCCGCTCCAGAGAGGCGCCCCCCAGGGGCTGGGAGGGGCGATCGCTTTCGCAAAGGGGAAGTGGGTCTCCCCGCCGGTGCAGTTGTCCTGCAGGATCGCAAAGAAGCTGGCGAGGCGGTTCCACCTCCTGTCGCTCCCGTCGGCGGCCCACAGGGGGCTGTTGAACCAGTCGTGGTGCACGTTGAACTTTTCGCCCTTTTTGTACCGCACCAGCTGCGGCGGGCCCATCTCGTCCCAGCCGTCGCGCATCATGGTGCCCATGAACTTTCTAGCCCTCGCGAGGACGCACTTGACGGCGTCGTCCTCGCGCGGGAGCCCCGCCGAGCTCGACGTCCGGTCGTTTGTGTTTTGCTGGCGGCCGTGCTTGGTCACCTGGGAGGGGCGGAACAGGGGCTCGGCCGTCTCGAGGAGCGAAGAAATCTCTGCCGGGGTGATGAGGTTGTGGATGTAGATGATGATGGGGTCGAGCGACACGAGCTCCGTCCGGTACGAGTGGAGGGTGTCGCAGACGAAAGGCGCCGCCGCCGCCCCTGCCTTTTCCTCTTCCTGTGCGTCTTCTGCCGCCTGTGCTGCTGGTGTGGCCGCGTTTTTGGTCAAGTTTCCGGTTGCACGGTTTTTGAGGAACGGAACGGCGAAGGGGTAATAATCGGGCAGGGGGAGGTCACCGATCAGGCTGGTGAGCTGCGGCGGGGCGATGTGAGGAAGGTATGGGATGCTCAACCCGACGAGGAGCGCCCCTATCGACACTCCAGTGAGCCTGACTGCCTCTCCGACTGCCATTTTTGGAAGACTTGTATGTGTTGGGGGGGAGGGGGGGCGGTCTTTCGATAATCAATCAAAGACACACACACCTTTTTTCATTTCTTGTGAAAGAAAAGAAAAGTGTTTTTTTTAAAAAAAAGTGGACGGTGTCTTCTGCATAAAAGACAAAATGCCACACAGTCAGTTGCAGAAGGTACCAACATCCCTTCCCTCCCTCCCTCCCTCCCCTCCCTGCTCTTCAACCAACTTACACCTCTTCAGCTAACTGGAGCATGGTCCTCCGAGCATCAGACGTCGATGGCCGCCGATGGCTGATGTAACCAAAGTGCCGAGACGTTTTGCTTGCCATTTCGATGGCTTGGTGCATGACCCCCCCAGGGCTCTTGGCCTCTTGGAGGGTGACATTCCAAGCTCACTGGCTCGGCCAAGATAGCCGGAACGTCGCAACCGTGCCTTGTAGGGGTTTTGAATGGACGGTAACGAAGCATTCTGGGACTTTTATCAAATGATATCCATAAAGTCGGTTAATTTCCCCGGAAATCAATCCCTAGTTTTGTTGGAGAGGCGGGGGAAGGCGGAAGAGGGAAGGCGGGGAGGGGGTGTTTTTTTCTTGGTTCCAACCGTTCTCTTTCCGACCTCTTGTTCCGTTCCAGTCTCGTCCGGAGATTTCGGATGAACCACCCGGACCGTTGAAATCTATGTTTGTTGGTGTTTTTGTGTTTTTGTGGTGATGTTTTTTTTTGGTTTCATACTCCACCAATCCGCATCAAAAGTCGGCGGTGTGTGCGTCTTTAGTCTTGGCAAAGGTCCGATGTCCCGGTTTTGAACTCAACTGGACCTTGCCGTTAAGCGACAACACACGGCACGGGACGAGATGGTTGGGACCTTTTTTGAGAAGAAAGTTTGAAAGGAAACGGGAAACAGAGGTGGAGACATTTTTTTCGGGACGACGACGTCAGATCTGAAGGTCGGAGCGTCATCTGATATTTAAAAACCCAAATTCGAATTCTTTTGACTTGTCACAAGTCAGCGTATATATACAAACTTTTGCTAGCTAAGGGCCAGAACCTTCCTTTCCCACAGGTCCTATGGGTGGGCAGGTCAGAAGTCGCTTTCTTCGAGTGGGCCAGCCTGGGATATTCCAGACACATGCCACCACCCAGGTGAAAAAAATAAAAATAAAAATAAAAATAAACTTTATTTGAAGGGGGGGGAAGGGGAACTTGTTCGTTGTTCGCGATTTTGGACCCTATCCAGCCAGATTTACTTGCATTTGAAAAATCACTTAATGATAATGGAATTAAAGAAAAATTCTTTAGGATATATTATTATTTATTCTTACTCCGCTGTGCCCTGAGCTGGGCTCGTCGGTCCATCTACTGCTATATACACAAGGAAAACCGTGCCGTGAAGGCCTTTAGGATATATAAATAAGCTGAAGAATAAGATTGCGTTTTTTTCTTTCTTTCTGAATTTTGACTTTGATACACAAAAAAAAAAAAAAAAAAAAAAAACCGAAATGTTTTTATCAAAATCCTTCCCACAGGTTATCTTTCCCAAAAAGTACCTGCCTAAACGTGTTATGGGCGACCGGTTCCACAGCCCGCCTGTCCAGGTTCTTTCTTTTTTTTTTTTTTTTTTTTTTTTTGTGCGTGAAAAATGATGATTTTGCTCTACTAACTCTCCTTTTTCAGACGCTGGGTTAAGAGGTATAAAGGGAGTGACCCGCTCAGAGGGAAGGGCATCTAAAAGGAATATTAGTATTGTCTCGGAAGATGGCTTATTCTAATAAGAAGTGGTAGATCTGACAGTGGCTTTCGAGCAGTGTCTGTGTGAAATATACCTACCTACTCACCTTCTGGCCTGCCCACCCACAGGACCTGTGGGAAAATGTCTGAGCTTAAGGTAGGCACCTAGGTTGGTAGGTAAGGAGGTAAATTCCTAAAGAGCTGCTGAAAGTACGATTGTTGGGCTGATACATTAAGAAGAATTGCACAAATTTAATTTTTTTTAGAAAAAAAAAAAAAAAATTGAATAGTGGAAAAGATTGCATTAGATCTTTTGGGATCTGTTTTAGTACTGGTAATTCCATGCCCGTCCCTTGCTTCCTGGAATGATTTGTTTCCCCCAGCTGACCTCAAGCAGATCCGTTCCTTTTTTTCTTCTCCTCTCTGTATGTGCCCCCTTGGCCCTCGAGCGCTCTCTTCACCTGTCATGTACCTAAAAGTACATGTCCAAACTGCTCCAGCTCGCAACCCCTTTCCGAACCCGTCCACATCCCAAGCCTTCGTACCTACCTAGTTAGGTACCTTGGATTCACGCGTTGCATAATCCGAAGCCCAAGTGGCCATCTAGCAGACGCCGAGGTTGGGGTCGGCACTTGAAGGTGATCAAAAGTGTCAGTCAGCATGTTCCAATTCATTGCCTCGGGAGTCAGTTTTTGTGCTATCAAACTCACCGGAATTTCCAGCCGGCAATGGTTGCATCGCCGCCCCTGGGGCAGCCCCTGACAATGTCCCCGAGGCGAAAGGCGCAGTCGCTGTCGGCGAGGTCGAAACCCTGGGCGGTGTTGAGGTTCTGAACGAAGAGGTTGATCCTCTGGGTGGACGAGACAGTGACGCAGACGCTCTTGGCCTGTCCGGGGTTGAAGTAGCCCTGGAAGGCGCCCTGCTTGCCGTCATAGCCCCTGCAGGCGCGGTCAATGTGCCAGCGGGCGTTTTCGGGATTTTGCCAGAGTTCACCGCCAAAGCAGCCGGCATTGACGGCGACGGGGGAGACGCCGAGGAGGGCGACGATGGAGGAGAAGATGGCCGACGTCTTCATTTTGAGGGTTGGTTGCTGAAAAAGCTGTGTTGGTGTTTTGCTGGAATGGTGGGTTGAGTGGATCAAGAGATGCTGATGATGATGGCGGTGGTGGTGAGCGAGAAGAGGGGATAGAGACCGAGTGGGAGAGGCGCCTTATATAGGTAGACTTTGATGGGTGAGAGCACCGATGAGAACTTGCCCGCTCTCTCTGATCAGGCAGATGGATGCCCTAGGTAGGTAGACGACGACGATAATGACAATGAATCCGAGCCCGCAGTGCGAGGTAAGCTACTAGAACGACTCGGATTCGTGTGCTTAAGCGGACCGAGCTGAAGGATGAGAGACACTAGAGCTGGACGACATGCAGAGTGAGGCTATTCAAGCCTTGGGTGTTACACCATGGCTGGATCGGCCTCCACGCCTTCACTTCAACCCCGAGGGTTTGGTACCGACACCGGCAGCGGTTGGACAGAGTACTACCTGATCAGCACATTACCAGGGGCTCCCACCCTGGTCCCTGGATGCGACGCTGCATAGGTAGGTAGTTCTCCGAACGAGGCGGATCCTACCCGTGACCTGTCCGACGTCAAGATCCTGTTTACCGTGACACAACCTCTAGATCTTCATAGTCAATGTCCGTCGCATTGCATATCCCGCACATTCCACGTGCCCTTTTAGTAGATCATGTTGTATTCGGTCGCCCGAGCGTGCATCTTATTGGCCCATCCATATGCTTGGTATTCTCTCAATAAGCCTAGCCGTGAGTCTTGGCGGCGCTCAGCAAACCGACACCTCGGACTCACATACATTGATCTATTGCCTACCTAGGGTCCAAAATCCGAACCGTGAGACATGGCGGCGCTAAACAAACCGACACCTCGGACTCAAATACGTTGATTACCAGGTATGGTCCAAAATCCAGACCAAGTAGTGTTACGTCGGGTCTCGCACAAGGAGCCGATTTATCTAGGTTCAAGTCCCACAGAGCTCCGACAAAAGAACCGGCCAGCATCGCAGGTTTAACTGCAAGGGGCGGTGGCAGGTCATGTTATCGTCACCTCCAGTATGTTGCATGACACGACTGGATCCAGTTTAAGCTAGGTGTGATTCGACCTCATATCACGCTTGATTCGATTTCAAAGTCGAAGCGGTGTGCAGCATCGTCGTACCATTATATCAAAGTGAATAGGTAGGTACCAGTAGAGTAGCGGAAGAGGGATGCGCTACCAGGAAGTTGCAAAAATTATGCGGCTGCCTGGCGATAAATGAGAAGGATTGTGTGTCCCTCGGGTAGACAGAAATCTGTATAATTTTTTATTTTTATTTTTTGGTTACCTCTGGACGTTTCCGCGGCAGCCAGCTTTAGACACCGCATTATTACCTTAATCTCGGCCGAGAGAAACAAAGAAATAAGAAGAGGAAAGAAATGTCCTTCCCATTGTGCCAGCGTGCGAATGAACCCGCGTAGCCAACTCTCACGAATCCACAATATCGGGTAGGTAGGTAGGTAGGTGCTTGTCCTCACTTTAGTCTATTCTCACCACGGGCTCCTTCAGCCACAAAGTCCGCCCGTGACAAGACCTAAACAGCCATCACAGCCTTCGTCTCTGACTCATCTGCTCCTTTCTTTCCCTCTTCTATTTCCTTGCCCTTTTGTCCCCTCTTTTGCTTTATATTCCTCCTTTTTCTCATATCCTCCGAGCTCCTCTCCCTTTTTTTTTTTTTTTTTTTTTTTTTATCTTCCCTCCTCCTTTTGTCCTTTCTTTTTCCTTTGATTTTCGGTTTTCCTCTAATCTTGCCTTTACTTTAACATAACGCTCAAAAGAGGGATAGCAATATTTTTTTTTTTAAAAAAAAAAAAAGTAAAAAAAAGCAGACTTTACTCCTTGAAATTATTTATCATAAAGTGGCGAATCAAGGTCCAAACTATAAACTTCCCCCAATATATCTTATCTCTCCCTTATATATATTATCTCTCTTTTTTTCTTTTCCGCTTAATTTTCTCTTTTCTCTCTCTTCCTCTTTCTTCCTCTTTTTCCCTTTCTTTTCCTTTCTCTTCCTTTTTTTTTTTTTTTTTTTTTTTTTTCAATCTTTCTTTCCCCCAGTCATCAAGCACAACGCCCATTCTTTTTTTTTGGAGGGGGGGGGGGGTTTCCTCTCGGCCGGAATTATTCAAGGTCAATCCCAGCCTCCCAGAATGCACAGTAGTACACTGCTTTACCTTGGCATCATTGTCTAGTAGTGATTATACTTTGGTCCCCCTCCAGCCGAACCCCAATACCGTACCCCACTTCTAGGTGCCTAGGTAGCTCAAGATAAATAGGTTTTAGATGCTCAAAACCATCATTGAAGAGAAAAGTTATCATGTTGAACGACTGGCAAAAAAAAAAGGGGGAAAAGAAAAAAAAGGTGGGGCGGGGGATGTGGGTAATTGAGAAAGAAGGGTACAAAATAGTTCAAGAATAGTGATAGAGGGCTGAGATGATTAAAGAATAAATAAGTAAAAACAAAAACCCTGATAAATAATAAGATAATAAAAGAGTAGACGAACAATTAAAACAACCCCCCCCCCCCACCCCCCCGCAAAAAAAAGCATGAAAAAAAGTTGATGATTTCGCCAAATCTAGAGAAGTAGATCGTTATATATATATATATATATATATTTGGGGGGATTTTTTAATTTTGGTTGGTGACTAAAGCTGAAAGTAAGGATGGGGAATAATAATAGGGTTGGCAAGCAGGTAGGTAAGCTTGTATATACTTGAAAATAACGAGGAGAAAGGTGAAGATGGGAAGGGGAAAAAAAAATTGAAAATGGGTAAAAATGAAGCCGCATTCTACGGCGTTACTTTACCTAGGTATCTATAATCGGGGAGAATAAAAATACGAGGCAGCGGGCTTTAAGAAAAAGTAGTACGGGTTGAGGATTTTCTAAGGTAGAAAGCAATGTAAAAAGCTACTTTAAGCGAAAGGGAGGTACCAGTAGTTGTCAAGAGATGTGTGTGCAAATGTAAAGGAATAAAAACTTATCAAGCCATAGCAGCAACCAAGGCAAGGAACACACTTCGAGGTTGTCGGAACTCCCAAGTCGTAGTTCAAACCAAGTGTCCTGACAAAATTGAGTGAAGTAGAATCATGCCTTAAAAAGACTACAATGCCACAATCACAAGATAAACTGAAAGTCGTCCTGACGATGCCGAATCCCCTACTGGATCGGCAGAGAGATTATTGCATCGTGATGGATATTGTGCGGTGTGGTGGTGGACACGTCGGTTGAAAGTACCTATTGTTGCCTACTCGTAAGTCTTTGACGACAATTGGATTGAAGCCTTTAGAAAGGACAAAGAGGTTTGGATGTTGGAACGGTGATGTGTGCTGGAGTCATCTTCCACAAAGCTCCAAAGTGCTGGAGTTTTTACTCACTTTCCCCGGGCCGCGACGCCCGGCCGTGACTGTCAAGGCATGAGGAGGTGGTCATTGTTTCTTTTATGCCTAGGTACCTACCTGTTTCAGAACCAGGCTCTTCTTCATCATCAAGGTTAATCCAGCTTATTATAAACATGCTGGTTTGGTTCCGACATGTTATCTCATACTCCTTCTAGGTCCATTCCTTGCTCTTCGGCCGCTGACATTACTAATGCGCCGGCGTTTCCAGCAATATTACCGCTAGGGATCAATACACCTGTTACGTTGGCGGTGCCGTCCGTCTGCAACGGCACCTCAGCATATAATTGCCTTGATGGATGTGCTGTAAGGTGAGCTGACTCTGTCTGATTCTGGGACCCATTTCCCACAAATGCGCGCCTTCGACTGGACCCGTGGTTACCGTTTTCAGGCTTTAATCATAAGGTAGGTACACAATCATGAAGGAGTCGAAACATTCGATTATCCACATCAACTCTCCCTACGGTGCAGTCACAGAGCGAGGGGCCGCCAATTCCGGACTGGGCTTTGATTCGAGTTAAGCTAGGTATGATCGCAATAGCAGTTGGTGATGTCACCGATTTGACAACATCCCGGAATGCATCAATGGCGTTCGGGATGCCGAGAAGACCAAACTCAAAGATGCGTCGGGGAGGAGCCATAGCGAGAGATAGCCCGGCATCGACGTGACAGGCGCTTACAGAGGCTTTGGCAAGGTTCCGGAGCGGCTTGAAGCTGGCCACGTCAACAATGTGGGTTTCCACCTGGATTCTTCCGAGCAAGTGGGCGAAGAGGACAAGGACAGGTTTGCTTTGCTGTAGCCGCCGGGCTCAGGCAGTACCCGTGCCGGAGCTTCCCAGAATCGCGACAATGCGGTTTTGATACAGACATTTGATGGAATTTGAAAGATATGGAGTGGCTATTATAGGGTTGTGCTCATCAGGCCTTTTATTGAGGTTTGTCTCCCAACCAACGCCCAAGGCCATTTGGCACTAGACACGGATTAGGGGCCGCGCTGGTGATACCAGTCAGCTGGATACACTATCCCAATTCTTGTCTAGCACGGCGGCATACTCAATGAGCACGAGGTCTCTGCCGCCCGGCTTGCGCTGGATGTTATAGGATTGCCAAGGTTACAGTGGCGTCGCCGGCGTCTCCGCTAATCAGACGATTTTGACAGCTGATTACCGTTGTTGAGTGGTGACAGCAAAGACTCGATAATGAGTGTGGTATATGTACAGTAGATCAAGGAATAGCCAAGGAGTTTCCCAATGACTGTGCCACAGCGCGGACTGTGATATGACGTTGTCAAGGAATTGAGCCCAAGTCATTTACCATCTCTAAATAAGAGCCGAGTCGAAACTCAGTGCACGATATGGATACAGCAGTGGTGTGGAGGAGATGGTGCGTGCCGATCAGTGATACGGATCTGCAGCGCGCCGTTGTTGTAGATATCACCGTGTTTTATTTCCGTGGCATACATTCGACCATGTCGTTGAGAGCTTTATTTGACCAGTTGGGATATGTTCGCAGAGATTCCAGTTCGCCCGTCGTTTCGCCGTGAAGGGCTCGCGAAGGAAAAACAGACCAAAGTTTGATGGAGAATGTTTTTTTCCCCCATTTCCCCCCACCAAGAACCATGGACCACAATCGGGATACCAAGAAAAGCAATACCGTCCACAAAGCCCGGCGCTATCCGCTATTTATGGTGGCGATCCCACGTGCAATCAAAGGAGTTGAAGCTCACTTCTAGTGTAAAGGAAAGGGGAACCAATTACTATCGTCAAAAGCTTGACCATGTACCCAGACCAAAGAACATTTTAAAAAAAAATAACGGGATTTTTGCCTTTGGAGTGTTAACTCTCAAAAAAAAAAAAAAAAAAAAAAGTGTAAATGACGTCACGCGCCGCTTCAGAGCAACAGGGTCCAGGGCAGATCGGCAAAGATCCTTCGGCAAGGGTGTCTCTCGCTCGGGGGGTCATGCAGGAGGTAGGATTGAGGCAGCGACTGTTCGGGCAATGATGACAAATTACCAGAAAGAGGCGTGGTTTCTTCATGACAACCGTTGGGCAGAGGACGGACAGACCAGAGCGGGCAGGGTACCTGGATGCAAATGCAAATGCGAAATGCAGATGCATGGCGTGCAATACATATGCACATACATACACAGCGGACTCATCGGCATCAAAGACCAGACGTACGAGTAAGTACTTGTAACGAGGTAAGGTATGATGGATGATGGAGCAACTGCCAACATGGGTCGAGTTGCCCTCTCTGGTATTTATTGCTCACAAACTGCAAAAAGGAAACCTGCCTTTTTCTGTAAAACATCCAATGCCATGCCGTCCATGGTTCTTGTTCACAAAAACCCCGCTCTGCCTCAATACTCCCCTTATCGCGGGGGAAGGCGGGGTAAGTGACTGGGGAGCACACGGTCGGGTAATATATTCTTGTCCAACCACTCTGGAAAAGCAAGCTTTCTGGATTTCATGATATTTTATGGAGTTCAACAAATGTCTCAGGAGTGTGCCCCATAAATAGCATGTATACTACCTTTTAAACAGGCCATACGCTACACCCATTTTTGTGCTCTCGCTTTGGAGGTTCCTTAAACATCCGGAATCTTTGTGCCGGTGCTGGATCCACAATCATGGAAAAAAAAAAAAGGGCCATCTGAGCTGAGGAGCTAGCCCGCTCCCGCGCTTCTCGACCTAATTTTTTTTTTTTTCTTTGGCACTGAACAAAATGATGCCCAATGGATGGAAAAGATAAAGGGAGCCCCCGTATAACCAGGGTTCTATCAAAGATGCGAGAGTACCTGACCAAATACCCTGTCCATCTTTTCTGCGCAAAGAGGACATGGTTTTAATAAGCTTCGGATGCCAGTCTCCCCTCGTCCATGAATGCCAAGTATGGGAACTAAGCCGATTGTGGGAATTCTGACGCAAGCTCTCTGGTTATGACGGCAGTATTTTCGGGCCTAAGCCCACTCATGACGCTTGGCTACGTCATGGTTTGATGATTTCTCCCGAGGGGCACTTGGGCGAGTTGGACCGCCATTCTGCATCAGAACCTGCTGAGTCCCGCCAAGCTGCTGCATGTCGTTGACGCTTGCCCCAAAACCCAAACAGCTGTTGTTGAGAAGCGATCTCGACAGTGTTATATTTGCACTTCATATCGGCCTTTCCGACCCCATTCCGGCCCACGCGTGTGTTGAGCCCGGTGTGCGGGTGTGCGCGGGCGTGGCGGTGGTCGACCAGGACGCGACTAATAGAGATCCAGTCATTCAGGCAACCCGTCCAGTCCACGGGTCCCTGCCCGCCTGATGATGAAAATGATGATGAAAGCGGGTGCTCGAGGAGAGAGACGAGCCATTAAGAACACAGACGCCCCCCACTTGAAATTTATTGGTTGGGCAGCTCGGTGGCATCCCTTTCATCGCTTTCACCGTTCAAAAACCAATAGCCTGTTCCTTGGTTCAAGTGCCTTGCACCTGCCACATCCCATATTATTACCAGGCCGATCCCGCTGTTTTCTTTTCTCATCTCCCCCCCCCCTTCATCAAAAACATCGTCGCTTCCAATTTCAAGATTTTCAAGCCAGACCTTTTCGTTGTCGCACTTACCTACCTGTACTGCGACCATCTACAGCAACATAATATTTTGCAGAGTGCCGCATTTGACTTTATTAATCCGGGTGTGCAGTCGTGCACGCGCTCCCCGAACGCAGAATCACTAGAAACCTAGACGTAATCTGCACTCATTCCCCAGAGCGAGCGACCAAAAAAGAAAGAGGGAAAAAAGACTCAAAGATGTCGACAATACAGCAACTTAAAAACTTTATCCGCCATGGTATGCTGCACTTAACTTCTGGATTCTTTTTTTTTCTTTTTTTTCTTTTTTTCTTTGGTTTCCCTTTGTTTTCTTGGGGCGGAGGGGTTTTTGTATTACCCTTTGTTTTTCACGTGGGTTGAAGAACCTGAAGCTGATCTCCAAACCCCACCTCAACAGGAAAACAGGCCCGCGCGACCCATGCCGATGATCAGTCCCATGCGAAAAAGGACACCTCCCCGCACCATAACCAGCAGCACCTGAAGAACAACATGGCGCCTGCGATTTCCGAGCCAGGCGTCAATGTCTCGCCTACGAGGCACAACAACAACGCCGTTGTCAACAATGCATACTCAGCTGCCGCCGGCGATGCCCACAACCGTGCCGCCCAGGCTGGCAACGCCGCCGCCCACCACGTCGAGCCTGCCCAGGCAGTCAACTCCAAATCCAAGAGCCGCGTCCCTGACGAAAACATCGCCAAGATTGTCGCCGAGGAGAACGCCAACAGAAGCAGGCTGCCCAGGTACCCTGGCTTGGAGCGATGGCAATTGATTGAGAAGATGGGAGACGGCGCTTTCAGCAACGTGTACCGTGCAAGAGATCTAGAGGGTGGCCTAGGAGAAGTTGCCATCAAGGTTGTCCGCAAGTTTGAGATGAACAACATACAGGTACGTGACAAGACTTATTGGCGAACCCCCCAATTCGTCACTTTGTTTTGCAGTTGTGTTGGCTTTTTTTCCGTTTCTTTTTCTTTTTCTTTCGTTTCGTTCCAGTTCTCCTTAACCAACACTGGTCTCTTCTTCTAGAGCAACAAACATCTCCATCCGGATTTCAAGCCAAAGGCTCCCAAAGCTGCAGAGGTGCGAGAATTTCTTTTCCTTTGGTGTTTTTGATATTTGCTGCAGAGCGCCGTTGATGGCTGTTGCCGGTGCCCAGGAAGGCTAACCACGACAACAGCGGGCAAATATCTTGAAAGAGGTGCAAATTATGCGCCTGCTTGATCATCCCAACATTGTCAAGCTCATCGACTTCACCGAATCCAAGCAATACTATTACATCGTTCTTGAGCTGGCGCCGGGCGGAGAGTTGTTCCACCAGATTGTCCGCCTCACCTATTTCAGCGAAGAGCTCTCGCGCCACGTTATCGTGCAGGTGGCAAAGGCTCTGGAGCACCTCCACGAGGAGAAGGGAATCGTTCACCGGTAAGCTTGGAGGGCCCCTTACCTAATGATCGTTGAGTCGCGTGCAGGCAGCGCTGACGTATACATAGCGACATCAAACCCGAAAACATTCTCTTCGAACCCATCCCAGTCGTTCCATCGAAGCACCCGAAACCGAAGCAACCAGGCGACGAAGACAAGGTCGACGAAGGAGAGTTCATCCCAGGGGTTGGCGGTGGAGGCATCGGTCGCATCAAGATTGCCGATTTCGGATTGTCCAAGATTGTGTGGGACAATCAGACAATGACGCCTTGCGGTACTGTCGGGTATACGGCTCCCGAAATCGTCAAGGATGAGCGATACTCCAAGTCGGTCGACATGTGGGCGCTGGGTTGCGTGCTGTACACGCTCCTGTGTGGTTTCCCACCCTTCTACGACGAGAGCATAGAAGTGCTCACGGAGAAGGTGGCCAAGGGCCAGTACACCTTCCTTTCCCCATGGTGGGACGACATTTCCAAGTCGGCTCAGGATCTCATTTCACATTTGCTGTGCGTTGATCCCGAGAAGCGATACACCATCAAGGAATTCCTTGCCCACCCCTGGATTCGGGAGCCTGGTCCTACACCGCGCGACGAGAAGAAGCCTGGCTCTAACGACATGCTGAAGGCGTTTGACGCTTCCAAGATCGTCGACGGCGACAAGCGTTACGACTTCCGCTCCCCTGCCGCGGTGAACCTCCGCGAAGTGTTCGACGTCGGATATGCCGTCCACAGGCAGGAGGAGGAAGGCAGGAGACGGAAACAGGTGGGAGGCAAGGCCGGTGTGTCGCGATTGGTCGGGCTCGATGAGATTATGGATGAGGATATGGGAGATAGCGACGATGGTCCCGGACAATCCACGCAACACCTCGAGCACAGCATGCGACAAGCCCACATTAGAGATACAGAGCATCGCGGCCGTGACCGCGCGAGAAAGACGCAACCCCCGCCGGCAGCCGAGCAGCAGAAGGGATATGGTCAACATTCTGCGGCGGTGGCGGCCGCTGCGAGACAGCAAGTCCGTGATCACAACAGGCAAAAGGGCGCTTTCGAGCTGAACTTGGACGGCGCCACATTACTTGGCCGGAGAGGAGTGAAGCCTGTTGCCAGGGTGGCATAGAGTGCTGCCGAACACCTGGGCGCTGAGGTCCTCGGCGCCTTTGCTGGAGACGGGCCTTCCAGCTGCGGGTCGCCCCGTCAGGAGGTAGGCGGTGCCGTTGATGTTGAAGAAGTCGAGGGAACAAGCTCTTTGTCTGGAACAGAAGGCTTGTCGAATGATAGCGTCAAGGGAAATGATGATGACGCAATGACCCTTACTACTTTGGTCTGAATGAAAGAGATGCATTCATGCCGTGACGTTTATTTTGGGGACAATTGGTGGACAGGTTCGGTTTATTGGCGGCGCTGGATGGTGGACCGGATGGTGGACCATAAAGGGGTTTTGGAGAGGGGGGCGGTGGATATCGGTTCATCCAAGATTCACGCCATGGCTATTCCCCTTTTTTGGTTTGCCTTTTATCTGATTAATAAAGCAATGCATAGGAGCACGGTGTTTTAGTCTTCCATGGAAATCTTCAAAGGTGGCTTTTTGTACATTTCAATTAAATTCACGTTGTATTCAATCTTTTATCTGTCTCTTTTCCTTCTACAAGGTAGACCAGTTAAGAAATATATATTTGCTCCTGGTAGTCATTGTTGATTCCTGTTCACTAGTTGACGCATCAAGCATTATTTGCACTGCCGTGGTGCGGCCGTGAGAAATGGAGACAATGGATCGTATCCGAGACAAATCATGCATTAGAGATGCAGCGGTCAAGGATAAGCTTATTATTGATATCTTTTTGGTTCATGAAATTAATTATTGGATATAATAGCGAGAGCTGTAATATTTGTGGTTTGAGCAAAATTGTTATCATCAACATCACTCATCATGATGTTTTTACCAAGGTACAGTACCTACAGACCTTGATAGATAGTAGTTATCAAGCAATCTTTTCCCCAATCACCAAATTATAAATTACAAACAATGAATGATGGAATGAAAAAAACAAAAAAACAAAAAAAAAAAAAACTTTCAATAGAAAAACTGGCTGGTGTGATTTTTTATTTGTTGGCATATATTCTTTGCAGGATCATGGCCCATAATCACAGTCTTTGCTCCTCATTATCTTTCTTTTTTTTTTGGGGGGGGGGGCATTCTTGTAGCAACAAAGATTATGATACATATATTCCTCGGGTAAAAGCAATCAAATAATGAGATGCTTTGTTCATGCCGTTCCTGTTGGGTAAAACAAAATCTCCAAGACTCCAAACCGGTCCACCACGGGTTGAATGCTGTTTTATTACAGATTACGGCAAAGCCTGAATTAACTGCCTACTTACTAAATCTGGTCCATTACGTGACACCAAGTCCGACCAAAAGACGGGACAAGATAATACAGACCTTGGTAACCAATGATTATCAATTAAATTCCCGCTGGGCATCGCGGCAGGCGGTGGACATTTAACAATTAGTTTAGGCAAATCTCGAGATCATCATTGGCCACATTCCACTTGGGTATTTTATTGCTATCTGAAACAGCAACGAGTAGGTATATCTGTTCTCGTGAAAAAAAAAAAAAAAAAAAAAACCATCGTGATATAAGTCCGAGGGATTGCATGTGTTTGGTCATGTTGTAAAATCTTGAACTATTCTTCGACACGCCTAACAGCTTGTTCAAAGCTTATCCACCTAACCCACCATGCGTTCCATCACCTCCTCCTTCGTTGTCACATCTTTGAGTATCTTTATTCAACTCGGACAAGGCCACTCTCACCAGCCAACACTGACTGCTGATATATGTCTGCAACCGCTGATAAACCACCATCACGTTGAAGTACTATCCGGCATATGCCCTGCACCGTTACCACCACCATCATCATCATCATCACCATCATGGCGAAAGGGAAACGCAACGGCCCAGAAGAAGGCCATCCCCCCAAAACTACTAAATGAACCAAACGACACCGAAGACGGCAACCTGTTCAAGTCGCCGGACGAGCTCGACGAGTACCAGCTGCCATCGTCTTGGCAAGGACCGGAGCACTGCATCCAGGGGGACAAGTGCATGTTTTGGAATCAAAAAGTCGGCGACGGCATAGTCGTCATCTCGACGCCCCGAAACGCCCACCTGGCGGCAAACTTTCCGATCCCTCCCGGCACCGAGATTGTGGAGGCGTCGTCGTTCTACGAGAAGCAGCTCCCCGGAAAGGGCATGGGCCTGATCGCCAACCGCACCATCCGCAAGGGCGAGATCATCATGCAGCGCACCCCGAGCCTCCTGATCCAGGCCAAGGCGCACGTCTACCTCGACAGAGAGGTCCGCGAGAAGCTCTACGAGGCGGCGCTGGGCCGCCTGCCGGAGCCGACCCGCCGCAAGTTCCTCCGGCAGTACGGCGACACGGCGTACATGAAGGTCGACAAGAACGCGTTCCGGCTCGAAGTGGACGGGAGGGAGCCCCTGTCGGAGCATTTTGCCGTTTTTCCAGACGTCAGTCGCATGAATCACGATTGCCGGCCAAAGTATGTATTTTCACTCATTTTTATTTTCTTTCTCTCCTCGAGCCACTTTGTATTGATCAATACCCATTCATTTCTTTTTTTCCAGCATCCACTACCGCATAACAAACCTAACCCACACCACCGTGGCGGTCCGCGACATCCACCCGGGCGAGGAGCTCACCGTCTCGTACATTTACGGCCGGCTCGTCCGGTCCAAGCGCCAGACCCGGCTGAGCGACAGCTGGGGGTTCGACTGCACCTGCTCGCAGTGCACGCTGCCCGAGCTCGAGTCCATGGCGTCGGACGCGCGCGTCAGGGAGATCTCCAGGCTCGAGAAGGAGATCGAGGACAAGATGGCCAGGAACGGCGGGCGCGAGGTGAAACCCGAGATGGCCGGCCGCCTCGTCAAGCTGTACCTCGACGAGCGGCTCGAGGCGTACATGGCGCCCACGTACACGCGCGCCGCGCTCATCTACAGCATGTTTGGCGACGAGGAGAAGGCGACCGAGTACGCGCGCGAGGCCGTGGCCGCGCTCGAGAGGGAGTACGGCAGCCACGCGACCGACGCCGACAGCATGCGGGAGCTGCTGGCCGACGTGAGGGGACACTGGAGCTGGGCGATCAAGGTACAACCGCGCGGGGGAGGGGGACGGAACAATGAGAAATGAAAAAAAAAAATAAAAGAAAGTTTGGTAGGCATTGCAGATGAGTAGGTGGGAAGAAAAGTAGGTTATGTTGGGTTTAACTTTGAGATACTGAGGCAAAGTAGATAGAAAAAGAAAAGAAAAGAAAAGGGAAAAAGGGGAAATATAAAGATACATTAGATCGTCTTAGAAGCATCTAAAAGGGGGGGAGGGGAAGGGGGGGGGTTAATTAAAAAAATGCATATATTTACTTGATGAAAAGTTTTTTAGTTGAAAATTATTAATATTCAATACACTGTGAATTGTAAAAGGTAGGTGATTATTATGTAGGCATAAATAATGATCCAAGGTAATAAATAAATAAATAAAAAAACCCCCAAAAAATTATCAAAGCTATTACGGTTATAAGTTTTTAACATCAATTTTCTTACGTCTACACTCGATTGTTAAGAAAGTCAAAATAATATTAATAATAATAATAATAGATAGGTAAGGTATGCATTGAGATTTAGCATGCCACACCAACTTTTGTTGTTTATCTACTTGGAAAGAAACTACCAGCCTACTAACCCAGCACCACAGGCGGTTTTTGCCTTTCCATCTCCTCCTTACACACCTCCTGATGATAAATACCACCTCTGTAAAGCTAAATAGAACCCCCTCCTCGTTCCCCTGGGAACGTCTGCTCGGAGTAATAGCCTCGGCCTCTGAGTTTAATCACCGCGCCGTGAAACCCCTGACGCGCTTCGAGTTTGGGTTGCAGGAAGAGGCTGTCCAAAGTAATTCCTCCCCTTTCCACACAAAACACGATCATACACAATCATCATCTGGTCGACGTAGTAGATCAGCTGCAGCGCCACGACGCAGGTCGCGCTCCAGGCGAGCCCCGGCCACTTCTTGCCCGGCTCGGCGCGTATCATCATCATCCCGACTTGCCCCGTGCCATCGAGGTTGATCTTTTCCGCCGCGCCCTGGGACGCGCCCGTCCCGATGCACGCTGCGAGAAACAAAAAGAAAAAAGCGCACGCGGTTATGGCAAAGTTGACCTTGACCCACCCCTTGCTTCGCTTGTCCGGTTCTCTGGCGTGCTTGTCCAGCGGCGCAAAGATTGTGGCCGCGGACGCGAGCGTGCTGATGCCGGCCAGTATTATGCCGAGCAGCAAGAGGAAGGCGACGGCCTTGATGTCGGCCTCGAAGGTTTCCAACAGTGCTACCGTCTGGTAGTCGATCCCAATTCCCATCGTGTGGGCTACCTTGTCCAAGTCACCTCCTGCGGTCATGAGTCCGATGAGGTCCCAGCTGGCGCCTGTATTTTCACCGTATTTCCGTCAGAAGATTGTGCATCAACCAAAAAAAAAAAAAAAAAAAAAAAAAAAACATACCTCCTAATCCAGACTGGCACACTACAGGGGATGGTTTAGCCATCGGGCCCGCTGCGTTCGTTTCGTAGCTGCCGGTGCAAATCGCCATTGCATGTATCGAGTAAAAGCCGTTGTAGCCGGGAAGGCTCGACGTGTTTAACTAGTACAGGCAATCATGCAGTCAGAATATATATATATATTAAACCAGTTGATTGATTGGTAAGTTAGTAGGCATCTTCAACTAACGAGGGCCAGTAATAGGTAGGTAGGTGAGTAGTCTCACCATCAACAGATTGCAGTCGTTTAGATTGTCAGTCGGCCTCAAGCCGGCGAGGAGAGAAATCATGGCTAGGATCAAAGTCAAGAGCGCCAGACCTGTCGGGATCAGCCCCTTGCGGCGAAAGATGTGCCTTTCCCCGGAATTCTCATCTGCATCAGGTCTGGACGGCGCCGCGGCACGCCGGCCCACAGCCGCCGATGCGGAGCTTTGGTTGTTTGGTTGTCTGCGAGGCCTGGATCGTGGTCGTTGGCCAGTGCGGATTCTCTGATTGCGAGTTGGGTATGAGGGGGCGCCCGGCCTGGCAGAGCCTTCGTATCGGTAGCCTGGAGCCGCATCGTTGTGCGAATGATAGCTTGAATATTCCGAACTCGAGTAATTTGACATGGTTGGTGGTCATGAATGAAATTACAAAGGGGCAGAGAATAAGAACGGTTTCTGCGGTTGTAAAAGGGTACGTCAAAGGAAGAAAGTTCGAATCAAGCCTTGAAATAAACACTGAGATTCACATCAGGTTTTATGATAGCACCGGTTACTTTATGTTTAGCGGCCAGGAACTGTAGGAAGGCCGAGGGAACCAGTGTTTGTCATGTTGTCAAGGTCCCCCGTTCATGACTGATGCAGCTTACTGTTTGATGATTCATCAGTACATCGGATTTGATTGTCTCCGTGTTGGCCTGCTTCAGGTGTATAAGTATTCTTGCTGTAACCTGTTCTATTTTCCGACTGTCGCAGTTCAGTGACGTGTTTATACGGCTGTTTAGTGCTTTCTGGACGTCTTTGTAATGGCAGGATACATTCTTTGTAAGCGTACTGTTCGTTGCCGTTGTCTATGTATTTGGTTAAATTCATTGGTAAAAAAAAACACACAAAAGTCTGTGCCACACGAGAAAAGAGGTTGTGAGTGAATGTAACAGAGTCAGGTAAAGAAATACGAGAGTCGGTCGGTTGGTGACATGAGAAGGCTGAAGGTGAACCAAAGCAGCACGAACGAGGGGTGACGACTCGCTCAGGCCACACAAGAAATCTTCATCAGATGAACTCGCTTCTGAGGAGGGTGTGCAAAAAGGCGCGCTCAGAAGTTTATCGAAGGTGACCTGAGAATATTCCAGGCTGTGCGGCATCTAATTGTATATAGTAGCTGACAGGCTGTTGCGTCGTTGTGGTGTTCAGTGAGGCCACTTAAGGGATTCAGACGCGCTGGAATATTTCTCCGCATATCCCAATTCACAATCCGTGCGTCGTGGTCCATTTTCAACGGTTCCGTAGTATCTGGCATAAAATCGTTGCGCTCTCGTCAGCAGGCGCCTCGACCGCACAAGCCTGACGCACATGACCGTCACGGTAATGACGGGAACCACCACCAAGCAGATAGCCACCATCATGACAGAAAGTCCCGTCGGCATACTCTCATAGGTGTTGGTGAAAAAGAACAGAACCAGGAGCACGAGACCGAATCCGAAGTATGCGCCGGCGCAGCAAAGACTATGCGCACCCATTTCGATGTCGTCGTCGAGCATACCGGGATCGAGATCGGAAAAGACGTGCAGAGAGGGGGGTATATGCAACAAGGCCTTTGCCTTGCGTCCGTAGTAAACAATCTCTTCTCGCCGAGGAACGATGAACTCCCGAATGAAAATTGGGAGCTCGTGTGTAACGCAATCGGCGCAGGCAGCACTGAAAGCTTCATCGCAAGCATGCGACATGGTGACGGAGTAATTAGTTGGTGCGTGATCTTTTGGAAGATTGATGTTTCTGTGAAGTGATGTTTTTTGTGATGAGGAGGGATAAAAAGGTTCAAAACGGGTTCTGTGTCTGGGAGGGAGGGAGAAAAAAAAAAGGTAAAGGAAAAAAAGGTTTGGCTCCGGGGGACAAGAAGAAGCCAAAAATCTTCTATTTTGGACTTGCTATGCTAAACTGAACGCTTTTTTCTCTATAAATGAAGAAACAAAATTTTTTTAAATTTAAATCAGAATAGAAACGGCGGTATTGTCCGGATCCATCACCATGTAAGGGATGCTGCCCTCGCTCATGGCGTTGCTCGTCTCGGCAAACTCAACGTCCAGCTCGCGCAGCTCGCGGTGGAAGGTCTCGCTGATGTCTCGCACAGCCTTGTCGGTCTCGGTCTTGGCGTACTTGCGCGACCACCACTGCGACTGCGCAAAGGAGATTAAACTACGGTCCGAGGCGACCTATCAAGATGGGAGAGAGGTTAGTATTATGGTTCTGTTCAGGGGGTCTTTTCACCTGGGGTGGTTAAACTGAAGGCAACATACCTTGAAGCTCAGTAACCACGGAATCTGCGCGGCCAAAAGCCACTGGCGCTGGCGACCAATGGGCAGGGCCTTGACGAGCTCGGCCTCGGTGTACTTCTTCAACTCGTCGAGCGTGGCCGGCGGTGGCGAGCAGAGGCAGGGCGGCTTGGCAATGACAAAGACCTGGTAAAAGTTCTGGAGGTAGTTGACGGCCGAGTGGAAGGGCGCGGCGATGTGGATGCTCATGGTCACGGCGTCGGTCAGCTGGTCGAGCGTCGTGATGGTTGGGAAAGTCTTGATGAAGGCCGCCGTCTGGACCTCGGTGCACCAAGCCTTGATGATCTCGCACTTGCTGATGACGGCGTCGGCCGTCGACTCGTTGTAGTGCGTCAGAAGCATGCTCCGCACGTACTTGCGGATGCACTGCCACATGGACACCATGTTCTTGGCGTAGGCGTAGTTGCGGTACTGCGGCGCCGCCAGGCCCTCGGCCGTGTTGGGGAAGCCGCGCCGCTCGAGGTCGTTGGGGACGTAGTGGCCGACGTAGTCGAAGCTCTCAAACTCGGACCGCACGTACTGGTACAGGTTGTCGGGCTTGACGCCCACAATGTCCTTGATGATCTGCGGCACCAGCGTGGCACGCGCGGCCGCGTTCAGCGACAGCGTCTTGTACCAGTGCGGCGAGAGCAGCCGGAAGATGATGTGCTCCATGGGCACGGTGCGGTGCGTGGCGACGATCAGGGCCTCCTCGACGAGATGGGCCTGCGTCAGGTGGACGCCGACCTCGTGCCGGAGAAAGTCGGTGACCTGCGCGCACGTCTTTGCGTAGCGCCACGGCCAGTCGTGCTCCTCGCCGTCCGTGGAGTCCGAGGGCAGCATGCGCTTGTTGAAGATGGTGACTGACGTCGCCAGGCTGTCACCCTTGTAATCGACGACGATGGCGACCGGGTGCAGCTCGCCGGCGGGGTGCAGTTGGAACAGGGTGATGGCGGCGCACCCCCAGCTGTCGTCCGACTTGGGCTCCTTGCTGAACAGCGTCTCGTTCTTGTCGACGCCCAGGGCGCGGCGCATGTCGCGGGCATCCTGCACGTACAGCGTCTTGGGGTCGATGGTCGGGAGCTTCGCGGCCCACTTGCTGTAGCCGCCTCGCCTCGCAGCGTCAATGAACTCGGCGAGGAGCGCTTCAGGGACGGCCGTGATGCTGGTCGGGTTGGTGCCGGTGAAGGACTGGTCGGCGAAGCGGCGGTCGGTGAACCAGTCGGGCAGCAGGCCGATGTTGTTGCCCTGCTCAATGTCGGTGCCCGACTTGCGGTGCGCCCTGTTGTACTCCTCGAGCTGCTTGAGGGTGCCGTCCATGGGGCTGCCGTTGAAGGCGCGCTGGAGGATGCCGATCCCCCAGTCGAACGTCTTTCCGTACCAGGTGTCGGGCACGAGCTTGGTGATCATGAGGATCGTGTTGGCCAAGCCGAGGCCGTCGAAAAGGTCCTTCAACCCCTGCTGGTCATCGCGCGGGATGGTTTGCAGATGAGGGGGGTACTGAGCCTGCTTGCCGTCCTTGTCGGTTGGATAGTCGGACCACTGGTACAACTCCTTCTTCTTGGCCGTTTCAACATAGCGAGGCAGCGTCGGCTCGACCTGCAGAGCGTCAAAGTACGTCTCGTAACTGCGATCCGGCGTTAGCTTAGACCATCTCATATTAGGATGCAGTGATCAGCTCCCAGTCTTACCTTCGTTCGATGCGGCTGAAGGCGTGTGTCAGTGCCGCCTGGGTTCCCGTGTATGTGCCCTTTGTGACCTCGCCATCTTGGTACGCAGTGTCAGCCTGTCTGTTGCTGGGCTCGATCTTGGAGCAGAGGGTACTTACTACTTTCACCGCGCTTGAGCTTGATCAGCTCGTTGTCAAAGACACCTGGGTCGAGGTCGTGCAGCGGCTCATCGGCGACGCCAACCTTGAGTTTCTCTGCGCAGTCCCCGTGTTAGCTCTGGCAAGATGCCTATTTTACGGCATGAAACCGCACGTACCGTTCTTCTCGTCAACGTCGGGCTGCGCAAGAATCTCCTCTGGCTTGGCCACGGCCTCCACCAGGCTGGGTAGGGGGATGGGAAGGACGGCGTCGCTGAGTAAACTCATGTTGGCGTTTGATGATGCTGGGATGGATGCCTAGGTAGCTTGAGAATCTACCGGTAAAGCTGATGGCCTGAGTCTTGTTGATGGCCTTCCTTTGGAGGATTCAGACCACATTTATACATCTTTTGTTCCTGTCTCTTTGACAACGTCGTCCTTCCATCTCAACTATTCACGAGCCTGTCTCGCGCGGTCTAGACCTTGGAAATGCAGCCATCACCGAAGAGGAGAGTCTAGGCCATCTGCTCAGCTCTGAAGCTGTAGTGTGGCGTGCGGCTTCAAGAGGTCCAGGCCTACGGACTAGACACCGAACCGTCGTTCTGCATCTGACAGCTGCGGATGCGGATGCGGACCCCGACACAGATGCTCCGCTGGCTAGATATTCAGCTTGTGGCGTGCGTTGATAGTTATCGCGCCAGGGGCCAGCGGAACGGACCGAAGTGGGGGGGAACCGACATGTGTCGCCTGTCCATCCAATCACGCCTCGCACACTCGTATCATCACATTGCTTTTGCGCGCCCCTGGCCGGATCAGGACTGGTATGGCGGGCCCACTATTCTACCGAATTGGTTTGCACACACCGTAAGTTCTAACATCGTTTACGCCTCATATCCATAATGCATTGCCCCTGCACTAAAAAGTTTTCGAACAGTCTCGATTCCATACCTCCATACGTTCTGTAACCGGTAGTACAGGTCCTGTAAAAGTGGTCCTCTTTGGACCCCTTCAAGCCCATCATGCCGGTAAAACAAGAAAGAACTAGTCCAAGAATCAGATGAGCTGGTGTGTTGCTAACGACCGAAGGGAACTTGAAAAGAAAAGTTCAAATTCAAAAGTGTCCGGAGAGAAAAGTGATCGTTTCGCTTAAACATGGAATCTTCTTGTAGGAGGCATATTATACAACGGATAAGAGCGCAATTGCCAGGGCCTAGTCTTAAGGAAGGAGACGACCGGGTTTGAAGTAAACATTATAGATGAGCTCTCGAATCAAGACCGCGGCACCCCTCAGGGGTCAAAAAGATGCTCTTGCCAACGTGGGAGTCCCCCGCCAAGCGGTGGGGCTGGGATGTTTCAAGTTGTGGCGTGGAGGTAGGCGACTCAACATTCTCTCTCGGTGTTGCGTAAACCGGCGGTCGTGGAGCGGTGTCTGTCTTTACCTTGCTGATGACCGCTCAAGTTGGACCTGAGTCTGCTATCGGTCATATACCTACCCGAGCCCAAAACAAACAGAATCAGAGCTGGACCCAGGGCCTGTGGTTGTGTCTGGTGTGATGATAACACACTTACGATTGGGCTTCACCTACCTGGTGATCTGCAAAATTACGACGAGATATAATGCAAGCTGGAGAAATATTCTAGGACCAAATATCTCGACCAAACCAAGAGAAGCAAAAAAAATAAAAGACTCAGGCTTCAGGACAAACCAGCAGACAAAGGGATTTATCCCGGCAAGAACTCTTTGTCTGTCTGGCTAGACACTGATGATTCACAATGCCCATTCTTTCATAGTCTTGTTCTTTGCTCACAAGAACTGTCCCTGGAAAACTTCAACTGTTCAGGGGGACCTGGAAAAACATATATAAAGCAGACGCATCCGTGCTCATTCTTCTGTCTCAGAAACCGATCCAAACATCAAGAACTACCATCCCATCTGTCACAAGTAGTAAATCATCTGGAAACAATGGAGAGCGTTTGCGGGCTTCCCACTTGCGGACACACCAAGACCGAGTGTCTCTACTGGATGATCATCCAGCGAGGAAACCGGTTTCTCAGGTTCGAGGGCGAAGAATCCCAGCCGCAATCCCGCTGCTATGACATGTGGCGGTTCGCCATCATGCTCCCGGGCCTCAGGGCTCCTCTGAAATGCGGCGTCGTCCTCGCGTCTGCCGTAGAGATCATGAAGCTGGCGGAGACCGACTTTGTGTTCCGGGACCCACATCAGGATGACGGCGGCGCCGGAATCGTGTGCTTGAAAGAGAGGTGCAGCGAGACTGCCGATGCCTTCAACGCCGCGATGGACCGTCTCCGGCGTAACCTGGCCAGAGATACTCTCTGGTCTGGATCCCTCCACAGGTTTGGAGATCAGGAGCGGTTCGCCCTCCACCCGACCCGGGGCGATCTCCCCGGATACGGCGTGCCCAGAGACCTGGCGGGCATCTTGGGAATCACGACCCACCAGGTCTACGCCAACCTCTGGGTAAATGATCGGGGGGAAATCAAGACCTGGGTCATGGAGACGGATCCGAGCGGCGACCGCCACCTCCAGCGCTTCTCCGGGTATGAGCTCGCGACCGATGGGAGCCCGCTTCGGGCGCTCCAGCGCGTCATCAGGGAGCAAGGGCACCTGCAAGATGTCGAGGGCGCCGTCAACCCTGCCGGGCACATTGCGTTCACCACCTTTCGCGATGACCCCACCGGCAGCGTTGACCACGGCCGTTCCGAGTTTGGAAAAGCATTCGTCTTCGACATCAACTACCTGTACTCGGGGTTCAAGTTTTACGAGGGTACCAAATACGTCCTCATGTCGGCCTCGGAGGCCCGTCGGGCGCTGTTTGACTTGAGATTCGACCCGACCTCGAGCTTGGTCATGGTCGACTTTCTCATGCGTCACGATCTGTTGGGCGACGTGCCTCGCGATGCAATTCCTCGGTGGAAGCACCGGCTGCGGTTCAATTAGTGAATTAGATGGTAGAGACATAGGCCGCGGGCAGGCTCAGGCAGGCCCAGGTGGGTAAGGTAGGTAGGTTTGCTAAGGTTGTTTCCCCGACAGACAGAAGAGTGTAGAAAACAAAGCAAAAAACAGGAATCTGATCTATTAAAGAAAAATTGCCCATCGGAATCGTGCGAGCTCGTGAATTGAAATATGGATACCGAATCTGAGAATCGCTCATCATGCCTTGCAAGACTAGGTAGTACCACTCAGTATAGGTAGGTAGCTAAAGAAGACGCTGGCGAATATTCAGCGTCGTCCACGACCGACCGGCCCCGGGCCCTTGTCTCCTTTGGGTCCTCCAAGTTTGCTCCCCAGGTTCTTCAACTTCTCGTTCCACCACTGTACCGATCGGAGCCTCATCACGGCCGTGGAGGCGAGCCCAGCACGACCTTGCCGCCGTCCTCGGTCGCCTTGACCAGCAGTTGAACTCGGGTTGCCCGCGCCATATCGTTGATATCAGGCATTGACCATGAATTTCCGCGGTGAAGCATATCGTCTTGACGATCCAGCCCATTATACACGGCAGCAAGCAGCGAATCCTTCCACAGTCCTGCTGCGCTCCTTCTGCGGAATATCACAACAAGGAAAAATGCCACGCCGAGAGCCTCGACTGCAATGGGAAGCGCCAGCCAAGCCCAGCGGACGTCCAGAACAGTTTCTGATATGTTTGTAAAACCGAAAACACGCTCCTCCTGACTGCGGGTCCTCGAGATGTTGTTTAGTGCTTCGGTGATTGACCGCATAACGGGCCCCAAGGTGTGCTTTCCCACCCGGACGTGTATATCCTGCGATGCGCTGCCCGAAATGTTGTTGCCAGAACTAGCATGCCTCCAATCACTAGGTTTAGACGAACTGTTCCTGCTGCGCTGAAAAATATTTTTCCACATGGCTACGCTGCCAAGGCGGTTGCTTATGAGTGGCGCCCATAGGTAGCTCATGCTCCGGGCGCAGAAGGCCATGGTAGTGGCATTGGAAATGAATTCATACTCCCGAAACCTTTGCAACGGAGAAATAGCCATGTTGCGAATTTCATCTTCCTCTGGGGCCCAACACGATGCCCCGTCCCCGAGAGTTGCCGCAGGTCCGGGAGCTGTGTCGTTGGAGACATGCATAAGCTTCATCGGGGAGCGGGAAGAGTGCGCAGAAGTTGAGCCATTTACCACCGACACTGTATGTGTGGCTTTGCATGGCCTTATGGCTGCCCATTCAGCTGATTCGATCTTGAGATCTCTGAAATCGAAACTGCTTTCAGGAAGCGAGAATCGAACATATCCCATGGCGATTAGTGAGTTGACGCCGCTCAGGACAAACGATGCAACTGTTTCCGTTAACTCAGTTATTATTGACCTTGGAAATTCAATGTCAAAGAACTCAAAAATTTCGGCATCCATGGTGGTGGGGAGGCTAGGAGTGGGCTGAAATTTGTATGTGAGTGTGAAAGGAATTGGGTCGGTTCCTTTGGGCCCTAGCCAGACTGAACACTGTTCAGTCTGATGCGCCGACGTATTAAATTGGGCAAATTGAGACACTGAGCTCAAAAACTCGTCGAATGTGGCGCTGCAACTCCAATGTATGGAATTCAAGTCGGTCACAGTTTCCGTGTCGACGCAGAATTCGAAGCTCGAGAAGCTTTCAAAGTGGCAGTCACCCGACGGACAATTTGCCCGACGGGCATATATATCTTCGTCATTCCATATTGCCCCGCTGAGAGTATCCAGAAGCTCTGTGTCCGTACTAGAGTTATCCATACGGGACCAACTGAACTCGCCCGATGGGATAAAAGACGGCTTGGTTAGTCGTTCAGTCCAGACTTCTTCCCGCTTGACCAGAGTATCTTTTCTGCCGAAGCTTATGACCTGCTGAATAAAGGGATCCACCGCCAGGGTCAAAATGAGAACGATAGCTCCAACTGAGGCGAAGGACGCCATGATTTGCCGCGTCAGCAATAATTTGGCGGCTCCAAGAGGGCCCCGGCTTGCTTCATCGAAGATCTCCATGTCGTAGAGGCGCCGAGGTTCCTTCTCGTACCAATCCCATTTTGTCTGCCCGATGGCGGCCGAGACTGAAAAGATCAAGGCGGATTTCGATATTGTAGATAGAACGGAAACGACGGCATTGATAGTGATACCTGCAGGAAGCGATGGGGGCTTCCTTCCATCGTAAACTTGAAGGATGGTAGCGATAGTGATGATGCACAGGACTGAAAGAAGTATACAGAGTAGCTCCCACGTCCAGGTATCGTCTCCTCGGCGCTGCCAGAATGCCGCCCAGCGATCCCTTCTTGGTAAAAGTCTTGGGTATCTCGAAGGGATTGGGTGTTTCACCATGTCGTCGTGGGACCCCGAGTTGGAGGAACGTGCCGCCAATTTGCCAACATGTGCCATGGTGATGGACAATATTTATATTTATGATTGGTGGGAGATGCTGCAAAGTCCTCAATCAAAAAAAAAAAAAAAAAAAAAAAAAAGGGCCAGCGGAATTCAAAAAGGTTGCCGTGTATATAATAGTCCCCCCCCCCCCCCCCGTGCTGTCAGGGTTCAAACTTCAAAGCAACACAGCCTGTTGCCCCACAGCGCACAGCTTGGCCGACTATAAAGGTACCCTGGTTTCGGCCACACACAAAACGCTTATCGCAGGATCAACCAAACCCAGCCATTCGCGCTCTCTTAACGCTCGACAGACGAACGCTTGGGCCGTTCCTGTGGGGGCGAGTTTCCCAGGAATGTTCCCACGCGGGATATTTCCCAGATTAAGTGCATACAATAACCGTGGTCCCTCATAGTATCAATGACCCATAAATCGAGTAAGGGGGGGGCGGCGAACAAGGCAGCAGAATACCTACCGCCGATCCGCTCTGCGCTTGACCCGCTATAGTGTAGTGTATAGAGAGTCCCCTAGTCCTTGTATTTTATCACAGTTATTTATAGCTACAGTAAATAGGCTGCGAAAAATGCAAATGAAACGCGAAAAGCCCGTGCACAACCCTGAGAGCCCTATGGTTGGCAAATGGCGATTTTTGACCACCAGATCCATCTAGAATCACACATGTATGTACAATTGAGAATATTTCAACCAAAAACTGATGCGTGCAACACGCAAATACCATCAGTAGGTACGTATTAACCAGGAAAATTTAGTATATAATTTTCGGCAGCGCGCCTTTACTACGCGCAGTATAATCAACAAAAATAAAAATCTTGGATTTGCGACTCGGACATAATTGAAAAATAACGAGGAAAAAAAAAAAAAAAAAAAAAAAAAGACACACGGGCCATATAAACAAAGGCAAATTGAGGTCCGATTTTTGTTTTAAAAAGTTATTCAAGCTTCTTTCATTGATTTCTTTACGCGAGACAGAGGCGCATTGCTGTAAACTATATGGCATATTTTCCGAATTAAATACGGATCTATTGGTGGTATTTGGGTACCTATCTATCTACTTACTCCGTATATATGCATCAGTTCGGCTGCATCTGCGCCATTGGCGCCAACAGCCTCGTCACTTTACTGAGCACAACGTTGCTAATTCTAGATCAACACTAACAGCCAAGGGAATGAATACCAAGCGCCTCCTCAGTTAACGATGGCGTCCAGCCCGCATGATAACCTGAGTTCATTTGTTTCGAACCTTGAACGGAATTGATTAAAGACTCAAGTCTGAAGTTTTGGATATATCGGCCATCACACCGGTAATACTCAAGATATGGAAGAAAGCAGGGCAGAATCCTGGACACTATGATAGGCGTATATCATGTCGAAAAACGAAACCCCAATAACAATCCGTGAGCTGTTTCGTATTAGCTAGGTAATTCGTGATCTCTCTGTTTGGAATAGGTTTCCGAGAGTGGCCAACGAACGGGATTTTGACGATTCTGAAAACGATGAGGGCAATGGTGGTGATGGTTTGGGTTGTGTGTGTGTTCCATTGCGATTTTGATGCAGAATTCAATCTTTTTCAGGGACCGAAAAAGCGCCAGAACCGTTCATGAGGATAAATGAAAAAAAAAAAAAAAGTCAATAAACCTTATCATGGGAACCCATTCATTTTGGAGGTTCAGTTCAGCAGAAAGGATCACGCCCCTATGCTACGCCGCCCTGACCTAATAAAAAGCTAAGGGCTTCCTCCTATAATCTGGGATACCGGGGATCTAACGAAGCGACTTTGCACGCCATGTTTCCTGATTCCAATTCACTCCGAATTCATCCCTGCATCCGAGGAAATGCCAAGATTTTATGGGGACGGGGATTGATGGTGGGGGAGGGGGCTTCATGGCCCACAAAGTTTTTCGAACGCGGGGCACCCATGCTGTCAATTGGATGAATCCGCTGTCGGAGCTCTGCTTGGGAGGTTGTGTCCCGCAATGGATTTTTACTGATTGAGTCACCACCTTTTGCGCCAAAGGAAAACACCTCGTTATTCTAGATATAAAAAATACCCCGGATTCTCCCCTCTCTGCTTTTGAAGAAACATTCCTCTCATAAACACTTCATACACATATCAACTGTTGCTTCCTGACAATGACTCAAATACCCGACCCCGCGGTCGACCTCGACTGGTCGGGCTATGTTGGCTCCATCCAGGAACACTTCCGGGCCCAAGCAGAAGCCCATCCTGACCGAACATGCGTTGTCGAGACCAAGTCCTCCACGACTCCCGAGAGGCGATTCACCTACCGCCAGATCTACGAAGCCTCAAACACATTAGCATGGCACCTCCACAACGCTGGCGTGACCAATGGAGACGTGGTCATGATCTGGGCCCACCGCTCGGTAGACCTGGTGGTCGCTTTGATGGGCATTCTGGTATGAGATCTCCCTCCCTCTTAGTGCTTCTTGACCCTTGCGTTTGTGATGATTCCGGCGCTGATGATATCGTCCAACATTCTAGGCGTCCGGCGCGACAATGACCGTCCTTGACCCCGCATACCCTCCTGCCAGACAACAGATTTACCTCGAAGTGTCGCAACCGAGCGCATTGCTGAGAATTGGGCGAGCTACGGACGAGAACGGGCCCCTGGCTCCTCTGGTGCAGCAGTATATCGACGAGAACCTGAAGCTCAAGGCAGAGGTTCCCGAACTGCGGCTCAGAGATGATGGCTATCTCTATGGCGGCGACATCAACGGCCAGGACATCTTTGCCGACGTCAGGCAGTCCGTTTCGGCTCCTCCAGACGTCATAGTAGGCCCAGACTCGAACCCGACGCTCTCCTTTACCTCCGGAAGCGAGGGTCGGCCCAAGGGTGTTCTTGGCCGCCACTTCAGCCTGGTCAAGTACTTTGGCTGGATGGCTGAGCGATTTGGCCTTTCCTCGGAGAGCAGGTACACTCTGCTCTCGGGCATTGCGCACGACCCTGTGCAGCGCGACATCTTCACACCCCTGTTCCTTGGAGCCCAGTTGCTGGTGCCTTCGCGCGAGGACATTCAGCACGAGAAGTTGGCCGAGTGGATGCGCGAGCACAAGCCCACTGTCACGCACTTGACCCCAGCAATGGGACAGATCCTTGTCGGAGGAGCAAGCGCCGAGTTCCCAAGCCTCGAGAGCGTCTTCTTCGTTGGCGACGTGCTCACCACAAGAGACTGCCGCGCTCTCAGACGCCTGGCGATAAATGCCAACATCATCAACATGTATGGCACCACCGAGACCCAGAGAGCCGTCAGCTACTACGAGATCCCGAGCCGCGCGCGGGAGCCGGATTTCCTCGATAAGCTCAAGGACACCGTCCCTGCTGGCACCGGCATGCAAAACGTCCAACTCCTGGTTGTCAACAGGGAGAACCGGACCGAGCAGTGCAAGGTGGGCGAGGTTGGCGAGATCTATGTTCGCGCTGCTGGTCTTGCCGAGGGCTACCTGGGCGACCCGGCATTGAATGAGCAGAAATTCGTCAACAACTGGTTTGTCGACAACCAGAAGTGGGTGGAGGCGGACAGCAAGAGCAACAACAACGAGCCCTGGAGGAAGTACTACAAGGGTCCTAGAGATAGGATGTACCGCACTGGTGATCTCGGCCGCTATCTCGATTCAGGCGATGTCGAATGCGTTGGCCGCGCAGATGACCAGGTCAAGATTCGCGGCTTCCGCATCGAGCTCAACGACATTGACAGCAACTTGAGCCAAAACCCGCTGATCCGCGACTGCAAGACGTTGGTTCGGAGGGATCGTAACGAGGAACCAACTTTGGTCAGCTACATCGTTCCGGAGATCAAGGAATGGCAGCGCTGGCTCAGCGACCGGGGCTTGGCGGATGTTGAAGACGAGGGAGTAGAGATGGGGCCGGTCACTGTCTTCCTCAAGAAGTACAGGAGAATGCAGACCGAGGTCCGCGACCATCTAAGCACCCGGCTGCCAACCTACGCGGTGCCTACCATCTACATCGTCCTCAACAAGCTCCCGCTGAACCCCAACGGCAAGGTCGACAAGCCCAATCTTCCCTTCCCCGATGTTGCGGAGCGTGTAGAGGACGCGTCAGAGGAGGACCTCAAGAACTGGGAGTCGCTGACCGAGACTGAGCAAACGGTTGCGCAGTTGTGGGCCGATGTCATTCGCGGTCTTAACCCCAAGACCATCAAGCGGGAAAACGGATTCTTCGACCTTGGCGGGCACAGTTTGCTGGCTCAGCAGTTCCTGCTCAATGTCCGCAAGAGCCTGGGCACCGATGTCTCGATCAACACTCTCTATGAGCACCCCAGCTTGTCGGGCTTCAGCACTCAGGTTGATAAGCTTGTCAACCACGAGGCTGGCAGTGCTGGCCCTGAGGCGGGCGAGGCTGCTTACGCCAAGTCCCTCGAGGAGCTCATTCACCATCTCCCTGCCAAGTATCAGTCTGCCGACAGAGAGGCTCTCGACGGTGCTCAGGAGCTCACCATCTTCCTTACCGGCGCCACCGGTTTCTTGGGTTCCTACCTTGTTCAGGAGGTTCTCAGCCGAACTGCCCGGAGCGTTAAGCTCATCGCACACGTCCGTGGAGCGAAGGAGCCCGGCGCTGCCCTCGCGCGCCTTCAACGGTCGCTTCAGGGGTATGGCCTGTGGAAGGATGAATGGGCCGGCAGGCTGAGCGCTGTCGTTGGTGACCTTACCCAACCGCAGCTGGGTCTTGACGAGGCTGCCTGGAAGACGCTGGCGGACGAGGTTGACGTCGTGATCCACAACGGCGCCACTGTGCACTGGGTCAAGAGGTACCAGGATATGATGGCCGCCAACGTGCTCTCTACCCTGGATGCCATGAAGCTCTGCAACGAAGGCAAGCCCAAGGTCTTCTCGTTTGTCAGCTCCACCAGTGTTCTTGACACGGATTACTACATCAAGCTGTCCGACGAGCAGACCAGAAGCGGTCAGGGTGCCGTTTTGGAAAGCGACGATATGAGCGGCAGCAGCACCGGTCTCGGAACCGGTTACGGTCAGACCAAGTGGGTGTCGGAGCAACTTGTGCGCGAGGCAGGCAGGCGCGGGCTCGTCGGTTCCGTTGTTCGTCCCGGGTACATCCTGGGTGACTCGGACACTGGCGTCTGCAACATTGATGACTTTTTGATCCGCATGCTCAAGGGTTGCATTCAGCTCTCGTCGAGGCCTCGCATTGTCAACACGGTCAATGCGGTACCGGTCAACCACGTTGCGAAGGTCGTTGTCGCTTCCGCCCTCAACCCTCTCGCCGCCGACGAGCAGGGCAATGTCCACGTCGTCCACGTCACGGCCCACCCGCGCTACCGCATGAACGAGTACCTCTCTTCTTTGGAGTTTTACGGCTACAAGGCATCCGAGGTTAGCTACGAGGACTGGAAGCAGGCGCTGGAGCAGTTCGTGTCTGCCGGTTCCCTCGAGAAGGACGAAGAGCAGCACGCACTCATGCCGCTCTACCATTTCTGCATGAACGATCTGCCAGCCAACACTCGCGCTCCCGAGATGGACGACAGAAATGCCGTTGCCATCCTCAAGGCTGATGCCGACAAGTGGACGGACGTGGATGACAGCACCGGTCACGGAGTCAACAGGGATGACGTAGGCAAGTACCTGCGGTACCTGACCGAGACCAACTTCATTGGCGCTCCCAAGGAGAGGGGCAGACCGCTGCCCGAGCTTAAGCCCGAGGTACTCAAGGCATTGGCTTTGGGTGCTACTGGTGGTCGTGGAGGTGCTCACTAGAGACATTTCTTTTTTTAATTTTTGTTTAATTTTTTTTTTCAGCGGGCGGTATTTCATGGATATACAAAAATGGGATATGGTATATTTTTGTATTTGGATTGAGTGGTCAAGGAAAAATCATGGCAGCTAATTACAGCTACAAGAGGGGATGACAGCACAGGAAAAAGCATACTGCGTAGACCTTGTTGCCCCACAAAATGGGCAATTTAGGATATGAAAAAAAAAAAAAGATGTCAAGCATAAATACATTTACTATATATAACCAACTGCAGTGAATTCAGGACGTAAGTATTCGTGATTATCTGATTATACTCTTCGTCACTGAAAATCATTGGTACGAAGTTTAGAACTTTTCCCAGTTCTTGTCAAACTTTTCGAGAGTGGCACGCGCCACAGCATCGCCCTGCTTGATTCCCTCGGTGCCGGCAAAGGTAAAGTGAATCTTGAAAAAATATAGCGTTAATTCCCAAAAGAATTCATATTTTATATAAATATGACTCGGATAAGTATGAGAAGAGACAAAACTTACACCACCAAAGACGCGGCTCTTTGAATTCTCCTCGGCGGCCAGCTTGAGGTCGGTATAAGTCCGGGTGATGACGCCGCGGTTATCGAGCGTGACGTTGCTGCTCCAGGTGACGTTGATCTTGTCGCCGCCGTTCCAGGCCCTCAGCACGGCGGCGGCCGCGCCGCCAAAGGTCGAATGGGTCGACACGTAGTCCGGGTGGCTCGGGGTCGGCCTCAGCAGGGGGGTCCAGTCCGGGTCGGAAACGTCCTTGCCGCTCGCGACCCAGACTCCGGGGAACCGGATGGCCGTCACGGGCCTCCAGCCCTCGTAGGCGTACTTTGTGTCGAACGAGGCGAACCCGGCGTTTGCGAGGGCGTAGTTGAGCCGGGCGTAGAACCTGGCCGACTCGACGGGCTTCCCGTCGAGTTTCGAACCCACCACCGCCCCCGCGAACCGGTTCCAGCCCGTTATCGAGGATTCCCGCCAGATGTAGGCGGTGTCGGTGTCGAAGGCGGTCCTGACGGTAGAGTTCAGGGACCCCTGCTGCTTCACGTACAGCAGGGCGGCCTCGTACTCTTTTGAACTGGTTTTGGGCGGTGGCGGCGCGCGGAACCGGGAGATGTCGCCGAGGTCGGCGAACGGGCGGACGTGGCGGGCTCCCGGGTTGTCCGGGTACGGGTTGGACCCGGGGCTCTGCTGGTAGACTCCGGGGGTTTTCGGGTCCCCGTAGGAAAAGTCGACAAAGTTGACGAGCTTGTCGTCTGCTCGGGCGTAGGCCACGCTGCTGGCGGCCTTCTGGCCCACGCGCGCGGCTTCCTTGCCCTTTGCGGATTTGGGGTCCAGGCCGATGAGGGGGATCACGGCGCGGAGGGCGGCGTCGACCTGGTTGTAGAGGCGGGTGCCGTGGAAGACCCAGAGGATGGCGTTGTGGGCGGCGTGCGAGATTGCGAGCTGCTGGAACTCGAGCGACTCAGACCTGGAGTCGACGGCGGCCTTGTAGACGGCGGCCTGGACGACGGCCTGGTACCACGCCGACGGCGGGGACTGGAGGCCGCCGATGACGGTCCCGTTCACGAAGGCGGCCGACTGGTCGACCCAGTGGTAGACAATGTCTGTGGGGAAGGCGGCGTTTGCTACGGCTGCCGTGGTGGCCGTGACGGCCAGGATTGAGAGCTTCATTTCAGCAACTTGAACTTGACCAAGTCTGTGGGCGAAGAAGAACAAAAAGGGAGGCACGTAGGTAAATCAAGATGCAGGAGCCCGCGCCTGTCTGCTGCGGACGAGGAGGATCCAGAACATCATGGGTCTATGGGAGGAGAGTTGATCTTGTTTAAATACGTAGATTTCATGCCTTAAAAATAGTTAGGCACGCGTGATGTTTACAAATGTTTATGATTTTCGTGATTTCTATGGGCGGACTTGCCAATGGCGTCAGCTGCAACTGTAATTACTCGATGCGAGCCTAGAGTTCGGGTGCCCTGTGACGAGCCGTCGAACGTGCCTTTTATTGTCTTGGGTCCTGCCGAATCCGGCCCTCTTGGCAATGCTAGCATGCGAGCTGGCTGTCTGTCTGCATTGTGTCCCTGGGCGTGGCGCTGAACGGCCCGCAGCACTGGTCCAGGTCCCCCCCACGGAAGCTGGCATTGCACCATTCTGGGGCGTTTTCACTGGCAGATGCTGTGATTCGTAATGTCGATCGACACGGTGTCTCTGGACCAGGTAAATCGCCATCTGAAGTTCCCTTTGAAGCAGTTTTGTGTATGCACATACGGTCCGCGAATACCCAAATTATCGCCAGGGGTATAAGAGTGAACGTGGCCGTGGGGGTGGAATTGACATGGTAAAACAACCAAGCCTGAGAGGGGATGCCGAGGGAGGGGATTCCGAGGAAGGTAATAATTATGAGTTGTATATTATACCGCCGCGGCCTGGCCTACGGTCTGGAGTTGGCTATTGGCCTTATTAATGTTATAGTAGCCTTAAGCGGGCGGTGCAATGACCGAGTTCAAATTAATGCAAATTAGGTGAGAGTCGGATGATTAGGTAGCTGTCAAACCAAGATGAACTCCTGACTCTGCCTTGATCCGCTCCCAAGTTCCTCTTGCGCCAAGCCATGCATGTAGCCCTCCAAGTAGCATTCGCCCACGAACTCCCAGGTACCTACGTCGTTGGGATTTGAGCGCAAAATATAGGGCACATTCCCCCCGTCCAAGACGACTATGGCGTCTCCGACCGCAGCGCCGAACGGGCAAAGGCCTTTATTGCCGTCCTGGGTTGCCATGAAACATGGGCTGTGGCACGAAACGGCGGCCGTCTTGGTCGCGAATTCACGATGGGCGTTGTAGTGATTTAGTGCCTGGCTGGTGTCGTCCTGGGTCACATACAGCTCAAGTTTGTGAGATCCTAGCTGGTCGGCCCATTTGCCCGCAATGTTGAGGGGGTCGAAAAGACGAACATAGGCTCTGTGCAGAGCCTCCGAGCCGTGCTTGCCAACCGTGTCAAAGTAAGGATAGTGCGAGATGCTCGCAATCGTGCTGATCTTTGTGCCGCTGAGGCGGAGCTGTTGCCATGAAGGAGAAGAGGCCATGATGCTGGTATCTGGAATCGAACCTCCCGAGGCCGAGTAAGGGGGGTCGACAAAGCCCAAGAGGCCGACTGCCCAGTTGCTTCTGCCGTGGTAGCCCCACGCCCAGCTCGGCAGCCTCGGCGCAGGTGATACTGCTGGGTCGTGATCGAGGCTGGTCTGCGTCCAAGTCCTTCCTTCTAGAGCTTGTATGGCGGACAAGATTGCGAGGCTGTTGTGCTCCACGATCCACCACTTTGTAAATCTCGCAAACACTGCAGCCACGGGCCGGTCGTAGTCGATGGCCAGGTCGTCCTGGGGCGGATTGAGCTGGCACGTCTCGCGGCCGAATTGCAGCATGGCAAAGATCTTGTCGCGTGGATCAGTCGCGTCTAGATCCAAGCCCTTGATGAGCACATCGATAATGGGCATGCCGGACAGGCCTTCGGCCTTGGCCCTGAATATTTCCGCCAGCAAGGGTGGGATGAAGGCCTTGTGAACCAAGTTCGCCATCATGCCCTGCAGATTCATGCACCGTTGGACCCGCAACACCGCCTGCCAGGGGAGAATGTCTCTACCGCAGTACACGGCGGCAGAGCGAGCATTGAAAACTTCTTGCACGACCCAAGTGCGGCGGAACCACGGACGCTCAAAAAGGGACCACGCCTGGATGAACAAGTGCGCCGCCTCGTGTCGTTCTCGGATAGGATAATGTATATCCTTCTCGGAGCAACGGTCAGGAGGGCCGGCCGGCGCGCCCACCGCTTCACAATATCGGGCCTGGATCGCCCCGACGGTTGCAATCGCCCGCGAGGTCTCCTCGTCTCCGTCGCCGACCCAGATGGCAACCGACGAGGCGCTGGCGTAGATCTCGCGCATGAGCCTTACCTGGTTCGCCCTCTCCTCAAGGTCGTCCTGGTTGATGCACACGGCGTCCACCCACAACGTCCGCCTTGTTCCTTGGCGCCTCAGCCGCCTAAGAGCCCCCAGCAGACTGGCCGTCGCCGACAACTCCCAAGTGTCGCCCGCCACTCGCACACTGAGAACTCCTCTCTCTCGGGGATCCCCCCAGCAATACGAGAGTGCCTCATACGGCGCTGCATCTGTGAGATGCGCATACACCAACTCGCACGCGACCGGCTCGTCCTCTGCGCCCGACGCCCCGTCGAGCACAATCAGACGGATCTCGCTCTCCCGAAGCGGTCGGTAGTAGCGGCTGCTTGCCGGCGCGGACACGGAGACGGCCGGGGGCGGCCCCGTGGCAACCGCACGACGCGCGTGCATCTCGATGCGTGCTTCCCCCACGTAGTTCACCCAGGCCGGCCACTGCGCCATGGGGATGACCTGGACGGCGTCGCCGCCGCGCAGAGAATGGACCCACTGAGCGATGCCAGAGTCATCAGGGTCATCGGCGCGCCAGGTGATCTTGTGCTCGGTAAACTCGGCCTTGGCGTGCAAGTTGTGCTGAAGCACACGCTTGGGTACGCGTTTCTGGCGGCCGGCCGTCACGGCCGCGGCGAAGAACCAAGTACAGGATCCGAAATAGGTCCCGCCGTAGATGTGGGCCTCGTTGCTGAAGCCTGATGGAGGTCACGGTAGTACCTAGGTAGTTAGCCAGGTTCAAGTTTACGCAGAAACTAGGGCACCTGCCTTGATCGTGCGACGAGAGAGTAAAGGTGATTTGGTCTACCGACTGTATGTCGGAGGGGATCCGGAGTTCAATGTAAATGCGCTGCGCGCAGTTCCGGCATACTTCGATCAGGCCCCGGCGTTGTCGGCTGAGGATTACAACCTCACTCTGTCCCGCTGATGGATCCATTTCCATATGTCGCGCCGCCATTCCGAGAGCTTTCTCCGCAACCCAAGACTGTCCGAGGTAGAGCCGCCGCACGAGCTTGCAATGAGGAAGCGAAGAGAACTTACTCTGAGCCCGTACTGTGACGAGCCGTTAGGCTCCAGTCACGGTCGGCTTGCTGGCCAGTGTTTGCCCTGCCCGCTTTGACAGCTCCGGGTATTTGATCTTCCGATGTGGACAGCAGAGTTGGAGGGCCGATGAGGTGACACAACATGGAGTGATTTGACACCCAATCACCGTTTTCATGACAGGCCGCAAGTAGGGCAGCAACCTGAAGGCATGTGGCGTCAATAATCCGTTCCACATAACCGCAACATATCACGGCGGATTTCCTTGGGTACTTAACTCTGCTACTAAACCAATCAACAATTAGTTCTCGTACTCCCCCGATGGGAATGATGACGCTGTCACTGGCTCGATATATTGCCGCTTCAACATCTCCTGCTATCCAGGTGCTTCCAGCCACCTTCTTGTCCTCGCATCCAAGCAAATAGATACCCATAGAACTCACTTGAATCATTTCAAGTTCACAAGCTGTTTCACTGATAAGGCGCGGCCCAGGTGATCTTGGCTTCTCATTGCTCACCATGGCTCCAGGCAGAGCGCCGGGGCCAGCGGTTGGCTTAGGGGGCTGAGAGAGCCAAAGATAAGGAGAAGCCAATGAGAATCTCCCTTTGGCCAACCAGAAGCTGCCGTGACTCGGAGAAAATGGGGTCCAGATCCCCAGCAATGACTACGTAATACTCGTGGGCGAGCGTAATGGTACGTGCGTTTTTCACCGGGGCACAAAAGAAATTGCCGGACAGTCATCAGGTAGGTATAAGACAACTGCTACTATTATTAGCAGTCATAATTATACAAACTAGCATATACCTTGACTTTTTTTCACCTTGACTACATGTACCCCTTGACACCTTTAAAAAATAAAACGATTAATATATTAAGGGCGTTTATATCAAACTAAAAAGGTTAAGTACTAGTTAGCAGGTAAAGTACATATTAGTAAAACAATGCAGAAAGATGATATGTTAGATAGGTATCTATACTTACTTTTTACCTTTAGAAGCAGCGTGCTTAATAAATCAAGCATATGGAGATATTATATCACCTTGCCTTGCAAGCTTATAAGGGAAAATATCACATATATTTAACGACTGGGAGCGGTTAGCTTATCAGTCCCGGGTCTCGTTGACGTATCTTATATATATAAAAAGCTTCACTCCAAACCGACTGCGGGGTAGGGCCGTGGGGTGCTGTCATTAACGCTCAGAACCGTACGCTGCTCCAACAGTTCGACTTTCTGTAGGTAGGTAGTCTTCCTCCGCGATTCTGCACACCATTCATCGCTTTTTCAACCCCTTCTTGCGTGCCATCGCATTAGCAGAAGTTATTTCCAAACAATGTCAAAAATGTGAGAAGGTAGGAAGGTTTTCTTTCAGTTTTAATTTTTTTTTGGGGGGGGGGGCGAGAGGGGGTAGGTTCTTGGATACCAACTTCACAGCCCATAAGCCAGTCCAAAAACAGAAGAAAAAAAAAAACTTCCCTCGACCTAATAATAATTACACCTCACCACCACCCACCATAACTACCCCTCAACACCACCATAACTACCCCTCAACACCCCGTCCCAAGCGTCCTCAATCAGCCTTTGCTTGTGGTAATCTGCTTGTCTTTTCCCCGCACAACCGGGGACGGCATCGTCTACCCAAGCCATGCATCTGCCGCGGGACCGGACCACAGCCTCAACACCACATCCTCGTCGTTCTATATTGACTCTTTAAAGTCGATATGGTGCTGATATATATTGCTCAATTAGACAGCGGCAATCCGAACTGTCAGCATCCACCCTGCTACTTTAGCCGGCCCCGGAACTAACGACCGCAGTCCACCACGAGACGCGACCACAAATGCCCCGGGTCCGTAACACCAAAAAGCCCCATGTTTAACTACTCCAGTATGCCACCACTATAGAACCTGATGTCAGTGGCAATCAATAACTACTAAAAGTCGGATCACTATATTATCGAACGACATGCGGTGCTGGCATTCCACCCGCTTCAGGGTCCTGGGCATTTAGCCTCATGACATGGAAATCCGTCCAGTTGGACGCCCATTTGCACATGCCCTTTCCAACTTACCCATTGCCTTCATCCATAGCGTTGCACTGCCTTTCCCCACAAGGCGCCACCCTTTCTCGGTACTTGTAAATATCCCGATTGCTGATCCGGATCATGACCGCTTGGAGGTCCATAAAGCCCCCTCGATGAGCCCCAAGCCACCAGGCCAACAAGACTCTTTTTGAACGAGATGGGCTTGGAGTCAGCGCCGCACAGTCCAAGATGAAGCTACCGACAGGAACCGTCCTCCCATTCCTGGCCTGGAGTGCCCCAAAGGCAACCATCAGGGGCGAAGGGGACATCACCACCACGTCCGCTCAGGCCGTCATCCGTGCCGCCGGCGCCGAAGCATCGTGCAGCTGGTTCAAACAACCCCTCGACCACGAGAATCCCAAACTTGGGTCATGGCAGCAGTTGTATTGTGTCAATCCCAGCAACTGGGCCGGGCCGGGCTCACCAGTAGGCATTTTATTTTATTTTTTTGAAAAGATCTTTACACGCCCCCATCGCTGACATCTTTTTCAGGTGGTAGTCATGACCCCAGGTGGGAGTTCGCTGTATGGCGCCATATCTGCAAACGGCCGGGGGTACAGCTTTCTTGACAATACCACCATGACCGGGCTGTACGCACAAGCCATCGGAGCGGCGACGGTGGTGGTTGAACGTAAGTTTTCTGCCTACCCCGAAAGATTCAGGCTATCTATCTACCTTACCTAGGTGATTTACCACCTTACTCATGATCACCGGAAACAGACCGATACTTTGGCGGTTCCTCGCCATACGACGGCTTCAACTCGGAAACGCTGCAGTACCTCACCATGGAGCAGTCTGCTGCGGATTTAGTCAACTTTGCCAACAATGTCGTGTTCCCATTTGAAGAGGCAGCGACAAGCGTTGCATCAAAAGTGGTAAGTAGTAGAAAAAAATCATTTATTGTCTCCTCATTCTAACATAATACAACGCCTAGCCTTGGATATACTTTGGTGCTTCTTACTCCGGTACCCTCGGCAGCTGGATCGAGCGTTTCCATCCGGGCGTCTTCTTCGCGTTTCACCTCAGCAGCGCCACGACCGAAGCAAACACGGACAACTGGTACTATTACGACACCATCAGGAAGGGAATCGACTCGTTCCGAGGCGACACGAGCTGCAGTCTCGCCCTCAACGAGGTGTCGGGCTTCGTCGACAGGTACCTCCTCGCTGCGAAGCGAAACGAAACCGAGGTCCAGGCGCTGAAGCTGTTTTTCGGTTCAACTTTTCCTATCGAGGATGATGACTTTGCCTAGTATGCCATTCTCTACATCTTTTTTTTTTTTTTTTTTTTTTTGGCTCATTATATCGCCCCGTTCCTGACACTCTTGCAGCGCCATTGCCACTCCGTTCCGCTACTGGCAAGAAACCAACGGTTACCGCGACGTTCTTGAAATGTGCGAAGCCGTCGTCGGAGCTTCGGAAACAGTCCAGGATCAGGTCCTCGGCACCGTGCCTGCTTCCGTCGTCAACTACGCCGCTTACTTCCGGATGAACTTTCGAGACTCAAGTATGCATACAATCCAATAGATATCCCTCAACCTCTTTCTTTGCATCTTGATGCTAATTAACTCTCTCTCTCTCTCTCTGTTACTCTTGTATAGCATGTACCTACCTCGACACCTGGGGCCAGCAAGACCCGCTCTGGTGCCTCAACACGCACGACGAGCTCAACCCCTTTTTCGAAGCTCGAACTCTCGGCAACCCTTGGCGGACGTGGTACTGGTTCCTGTGCAACGAGCCCCTGGCTTCGTGGGCGGTGGGCGCACCAAAGGACTCGCCCTTGTCGATCGTCTCCCGCAAGATCGACTCGCACTACTGGCAGAAACAGTGCGAGCTGCACTTCCCGCCTCAGAACGGACAGAAGTATGGGAGTTCAAAGGGAAAGAGCCCGGAGACGCTGAACAAGTTGACCGGAGGGTGGGTTAGGAACTCTACGAGGGTTATCTGGACCAGCGGGTAAGTTTTGCAATTTTTTTCTTTTTTGATACATATCTACCTACCTACCTACCTACCTACCTACCTAGGTGCAGTTATGTGCGTTGAGATGAGATATATAGGGGTTGCTAATATTTCTTTTCTTTTCAAGCGAATTCGATCCCTGGAGGGCCACTGGAATGTCTTCAGAGGTCCGGCCGGGCGGCGGACTGACGTCGGCCGGCAACGTCGCCGTGTTCCTGATCAAGAATGCGCTGCACGGCGACGACGCCTTCAGCACCCGTGCGCTGAACAACATGAAGATCAGGGCCAACCCGGAGGTTGTCAAGGTGCAGCAGCAGGCCGTTGAGCTGGTCAAGAAGTGGGTTGACGGGTACTACGCGGCCAAGAAAACTGGATCTGCTTGAGAGGGCCTGTTGTGGATTTGCATATATTGGAAATTTTCATGTTTATTTATTTATTTATTTATTCCGATTGAAAAAGAAATTGTAAAACCTTTTTACAGTCATGAACCTCTCGAGATTCACGTACGCTGAATGGGCTAATAGGAGTCGTTTTTTATAACTCTGGGTTTCGATTGGTGGGTCATCTGAGAGAATAGGCTCATCTTGGGAACCTATTGTTAGTTTTTTGTTTTGGACGCGGAAAAGATGGAGGGGGTGGTGGTTGTCGAGAGGTGTGGCGAGGAGGAAAAAGACGGAATGACTGGAGGGTGTGAGCACGATTGATCATGTAGCGGAAGCTTTTTGGATCGTGTGGAGGAGGAGGAGACTAGGCAAAAGGTATGGACGAGTTTGGGACGTGAGGGGCCAGCAGGGTAAGCTTAGGTAGGTAGGGAGGGAGCACAAACAAGCCCATGGTGGAAGAGACATCAAATACTGGTACTTTCTGTAGCTGTGTACCTTACATAGCATTGAAGGGAGGCACGAGGGGGAATGGTTCAAGATAGATTACGGAGAGTCTGCAATAGCCAAAAATTCAAGGTGAATTTCTGGATTATGATGCGAGGGATGCTATGGGCTATGGTGTTGATTGATGTGCGCGGGGGACGAGTTGACTGTTGTTTTGTCAGTTGTCGGGGGCGTAGATGTCGGAAACTGGACCAGAACGGATGGCAATTTTCCCACTTACCTTCGCGTATTTTGTAGGTGGCTACCTATCCAGTCAATGAACGCCTGACTCACCTTGAACTAGAATCCCCCCCCCCCCCCAAAAAAAAATAGCAGATCAAATTCCCCAGTGGATTGTGAAATAACTACCTACCTATCATATCTGCAGATGTGCACTACACATCATTACAATTTGTGCCACCACCATCCATAGCAATATATGTGCTCCATATCTCATCATCCAAGAAACTATTCGGCATCGTAATGTCCCCCATGTTGCGGTGCATCCCATGTGTACTACTGGAACCAGGCTGCCCAAGCTCGTTCAAGTTCTCCGGTTGATCCCCAAAGCAAAAGCCAAATTCCGGGCCCCATGCAGGTATCTCTTCACCGATGCCGGGGTGTATAGTTAAATCTTCAACTTCACGCCCAGGGACCTCAAGGCCGTTGGCTGGCCACCCGTCCCACTCTTCGTTCCCAAAAAAGTCAGCTTCTTCACCTAGAAGCGTCTCTGAAATTCCCGCGATCAGCGAAAGGTTAGGCCAAGAGGGATCATGATGGGTTTCCACACCCGCCGTGATCCCGGCAGAGCTCACGTCGGAATACGTTCCCATTTCGGCACCCAAAACATCGTCCACCCCTGGGATCTCACAACAGTTAGACGCAGAGGATTCGGTCTCCGAATCTTCAGTAGAACTCTCTAAAACCCAATCACTGCAGGGTTCTCTCTCTGAATTATCCTCAAGCTGAGCGAACTCTTCTTGAGACATGAGAAGTCGTGCAGCAGCCGTGTGCCCCCCTTTTTTCGCAAGCCACACAGTATGGGTATGTGTATTCCCCTCCCAAGAGCATTTGATTTTGCCGCCTTGACGCAACAGCAAATCGAGAATCTCTAGCCGGCCATGCTCTGCAGCGCCCTCAACGGCCGTCCTCCCCCGATACAAGGTCCCAGCCTGATTCACATCAGCGCCACTGCTTAGGAGTTTGTGCACAATACGTAAGTGTCCTTCGATTGCGGCGAATTGTAGGGCTGTTGCGCGTTGGCTGCCTGATAGGGCGGCGTTTGGATCAGCGCCATGATTCAGAAGCAACTCAACCATTTGGTAATCGCCCTTTACTGCAGACGTCTGTAACGCTCCACCGTTGTGGCTGTTCGCTTCACGATTGACCTTGGCTCCTCTTTCAATCAGCTTCCTAGCCAGAGAAACTCGGCCGGAGCTGACTGCGGCAACCAACGGCGACACTGGTGAGTCGGTGTAGCAGGCATACCATCCGTCATTCAATTCCTCTTCCAGTGATGGTTCCGGTTTCATCTCCAAGAGATCTTCCGCCACAAGGAATTTGCCGCTATTGATTGCGGCGGTGAGAGCAACCCCAACATGTCGCGGACCCCAACACACGGCCCTGAGCAGCATCTGGACAATATCTCGAAGTCCTCTTCCTGCTGCGGTGATGATTGCCGGAAGATTTTTAGTCAAGGTAGAATACGATGTTTTATCCCATTGGACGTTAGAGTCTAGGCCACCCTCCGTTGATCCGTGTTTCCATGAATCAGGTATATATTTGAGGATGAGGTTTAAGATATGAATCTGGACCGCTCCCGTTTCGTCCGATTGGGCCTGCCGTAGGGTAGCAATCTTGTCAACTACCATCCCCAGGGTCCTGTGGCGGACAGGTGCCCCTCGCTGAAGTAAAAGTTCAATCAAGTTTAGATCTAAACCTTCCTTAATTGCCATTTCGACTGGCCAATAAGAGTAGCTTCTGGAAGTAGAGAGGTCGATATCATGTTCCAAAATGCAGCGCAGGAGTGTTTTGTTTTCGTCTGGGATTTTGATGGCTCTGGTGACAATGGCCGATGCGTATTGCAGAAGAGCAGGGGAAAGGAGCCCTTTAGACGCCATGAACTCCATCATCTCTTTGTTCGGGATTGCTTCAAGCTCTCCCGTCTCGAACCCTCCAGCATTATATATGCGCTGTGCTATTGCCACATCGCCACTCTCAATTGCAGCCCCCAGAGCGGTTTTTGTCGACGAGGACCAAGCTGGTGCGTGGAGAGGAGCGTCGAGAGCGAGAAAGAATAGGACCAAGTCAAGATTCTTGACAGTAGCTGCTGCAATTAATGCGCTATCCAGGAGAGCGCCCTTTTGAATCAACAGCTTGCACACATCAAGGCAGGATTGAGAGTTATCTTGTATGCCGAATTGGCGAATGAAAATCCCTAGAAGAGACTCCGGTTTTGCATTCGAGGGAACGTTAATTCCATTTTCATCTGCAAGGGGAATGCTGGCTCCGTTGTCAATCAAAAATCTCACAATGCCGATATGCCCTTTACCGCATGCGATAGTCAAAGGGCGGTAAGTAATTCTTGCATAGAAATGATAGTGGTCGTCGGTTTCATGCTCAGTGCATCTCGGTGCATCGATCTCGGCATACTCTTCCAGGAGGAGGAATCTGCACATCTCGAGATCCCCAGCATAGGCAGCAAGGCCAAGCGCTGTTGTTGTCACAAGACGGTCAAACTCGTCGTCTGGCGCATGGCAGCGAAGTATCCCGAGTTTAAGTTGCTGTAACGCATTCACGTTTGCGCCTCGCGCTGCCAGGCCTTTTGCAAATTCTAGGTTACCACGCTTGACCGCCCAACCAAGAAATGTCAGGCAGTAATAACCGGAAGGTTGGCCGTATGTACTCTCAATGTCCACGTCTGCATCCAATAGCCGGAGACCGTAATCATTCCCAACGTGGAGAGCTTTCAACACGTCGCGAGGAGTAACATGAGCCCCTGCCTCAAGAAGTGTTTCTACCACCGCCCAATTTCTTAGCGTAATGGCAGAACCAATTAGCGATTCGTCATCCGTATCCCAGTCATAAGTTGGCCGATATTCATTTCGCTTAGGCTCGGCACCGTGCTTGAGAAGCATCCGAACGGCGTCGAGCGATGTCGCCTCGTCCTTGATTTCTGCGGCAAGTTGAATGGGTAATTCGCCGTAAGGTGAGGACGTGCTTGCAACAGGATTGTTAACATCGATCCCTGAATTCAACATGATCTCCAGTATGTCTAGTCTGCCTAATGCCAGAGCGCTCGACAGACATCGATCTCTAATCGCCGAGACGGCCGGGTTGGACGTAGAGAAGAATGTCTTGGACAGCTCGAGTCCGGCACGTTTGAAAATGTCCCATAGATGTAGAATATGTTCGTCGGTAGCGTGTCGCATTTCAAGCAATTCTCGACCGGAGGAAGCCATCAGCCTCCCGTCGTATGTTGATAAGAAGTTGTTTGTCAGGAGGTAAAGGTGTACCATGAGACTCTCCTCAGTCATATTTGTGGGTTGGTTGCCTGCCAGCGCCTGAATGATTTGATTGGATTGTCCAGAGTATTCCTCTGGCATTACGCGTCTTAGAGCTTCCGCTGCCCATGGGATGCTCTGGGCTCTCTGGAGGATTGCTTGGCAGTCAGAGCCCGAAGCAGAAATCACAGCTGCCACAACCTCTGAGCTTAGCCATGATCTCCCGTCTCTGGCGATGCTGACAGATGACTTTGCCGACAATGCCCCAAGTTGGGGAGGAGTTGAGCCTAACAGGTTTCTGTCAGTGTAATTCCCATTGCCGGCCAGATATGCAGTGGTTTACCTACCTCGAAATCCGAAGGCGCGAAGAGCCCTCAAGAGGCTCAACCAAGGGCTTTCTGCATGCCACTCTACATATTGATAGGTTGGATCAGGAGGGCAGATGAAAAGGGAATCTGATGGCTCTGGGGACGTTGAAACGCTTCCTACTCAGCCCAAGATTGTCAGTTGGACTCATCTGAATCATGAGGCAGGGAAGGACACAAGGAACTTACTGTATCCTGTCACGATTGCATACTTCCCTCGAAGAGTGAGGCCCCTGGTTCCGTATCTGGAGATCTCCCGCCGCACCCTGTCGGAGGAGATGTGGACTCCATCACAGTATACCTCAGCGTGTTTGCCCCCTTTCGTGATCTTTCGTGCGACTCGCTTCCAATTCTCGGCGCCCATCTTGTACTTCCTGACATTCCATCTCCGCAGCGTCCTCTCGTACGAAGCTTTGCTAAAGGATTGTAACTTAGCCACTCGAGTTTTTTGTTATCACAGTAATAGAGCTGCAGTCACTAACCTGGCGACGAAACCATGGGTTCCCGCCATAATGCCAATAATTTCCTCAATGGTCCGCTTCTCTTCAATGAAAAGTCGTTCAATCTCTGCGCGATGCGCTTCCCAATTAAGCGTCGGCATTGCGCCAATTCGGATGATAAAATAAATTCGATCAAATCAGCTTGTTGATGTTTGGTGAACGGGAGAGCGGGTCGGTGCATGATGAAGAGACGACTGACCGTGCCTTATTTATGATGGCTGGCTGCAGCCTCACTGCAGGCTTGACCGAGCAGGGGGGAAGATATCTTGAGGGACGTCTCCATCATGGATGACCTCTTAAACGACGCAAGCCGCTGTGAAGGGCCGCAGCAAAACCAATGAGATGTGGGGCTATAATAAGAAAAGATGCTGGTCATTGGTTGTGTCCAAAACCATCAAGCCGCCATGTGAGGCAGAAAGCGTAGTTCAATGCACATCCGCACCCCAGGCAAAACCAGCATCAACCGCTTATTGGGCGACGCCAAAACCATCAGCTGAGGTGTGGGGCTATTATCAGAAAAGTCGTCTGTTATTGGCTGATTCCAGAACCATCAGCCAGACAACACGCCAAGAGAGACGAGGACATGGAAGGAAGGAACACCGCCATCAATACAAAGGGCTTATGCCCAACAACTGACATTTACATACATCCACCTACCTTGCTACGCATAATTAAAAAAAGTCAAGACATGTTATTTTAACCCATTTTTACCTTGGATTTACACCTTGTTTTATTTTTAAAAATAGTTTTGTTGTTGAATGGATGCATATTGAAGTGCAGTTGTCTTTGAGGTTGATAGTGGCCAATTGGCCGCAGCGGGGCCAGGGGCCTTTGCAAGGGTCTTTTTATATGAGAGAGAGCCTAAAATTTTTGATTTTGAGCGGTTGGGTGGTGGGTGTCACTGGAGCAATTGTAATTTTTGCGGAATCTGATGGACAGTCTTGTCACATAAACAATGTACAGTACCTACCTGATTTAAGAAGGCTCGGCTCATTCAAAAACATGAGATCTCGCCATGAAAACGGACTAACAAAGATGGATATCGAATCAGTTATCGCCCTGGTTGCGGTTGTGGTTGCCCTCCCACCCAGACCGGCATCGTTCTGGTCAAGTCCTGGTACTTTGCGCGCGCAGAAAATATCAGCAACCGCCTGCTGATGATGGTGAGACCCCCGCTGAACAAACGGAACTTCCCATGCCGGCCACCACAGCTCTAACAGGAACATTGTAGAGGAGAGCGTTATGAGTTCTTGCAGCTAATCTAGGGGAGCAGACTCCTCATCCAAGTCGCCGCACGGCTGATGATATATTGATGGTAGTAGCTGTTAGACGGGGTCAGTTCTGGGCCGCATGTTAAACCGTTATATTTATCAATGATGGAGAATTCCTGGTGAGGAGACTGAATTTCAGAGAAACAACAAACATTCACGGCAGTCCCACAAAAGGCCGACGGTATGCTGAATCTTGGGGAGCCTGAGTGCAGCGACGGTCCTTGACCTTATCATGCCCCTCATTATCCACCCGAACCAGACACTCATTACTCCTTGAGCCAAAGCAGACAAATTGACCGGGCACAGAAAATCTGCAATTTTGTTTTTTTGGCGTCCAAATGACCTCTCCAAATTCGCTCGAGCTTAGTACATACATGTCGACCACCCTTAGACTGTCGTGGGATATAACTGCTGTACGATCCTTGCTTGTTCTTCGCCCAGTTCCCTGTCGGCCTCGGTCGCGTACGTCATGAAGCAAGACATTGGGACGCAGATCTTTTGGCTCTCAAATTTCTGCCACAGGGTCCGCGCTGCTTGCCAATCGTATATTGGAGAAGCGAGTCCTGGTATATATAGAACAGGGTGAACGGATCAAAGGGAAGCATGCATGTGGTGATCATTTTTGAAAGTATGCCGAATGATACCATTTTCGTTCGGTTCCTGCTGAAGGCTTGGGTGGTATGCTGCGTAGGTACGCCTGACCGAAAGTGGTTGTAGGATACCTAGATCGAGCGCAGCTGGTTGTGGTGTAATTATTTGAATGACCTCGCCACTACGCGCTCTTGGTAAACCTTACAGGCCACGTGTTAGGAAGTCCAAAACCCCAATTCGGACCCTTTTCAGAAAGGTCTGCCTTGCGAGGGTGGTTTTCATAAGCCAGAAACAGGCCCGTAGTAAGAAGTCCCAAACCGAAAAAGTCCCAAATCGGGTAATTTTTTGGCTGGTAGTTTTTTCTACGGGACCATCAAGTTTTCAATTCTCTATCCCATTGAACACCATTAGGTATAGTTTCAGCAGCGCTCAGTAGTTGAGGTTTTGGATCAGCATTCTGAAACCTCTTCTGAAAAACATCATGCTGGAAGCCTCTCAGCAAGGTTTTAATCAGAACATATCACGCCCTTACATGGAGCAGTTTCCTGATCCCTTCTGTATATTAATAAGGCAGGTTGGGTTCGGAAAATAGTCCGAGTGCTGGAATCTTTTTTGAGCCCCCTGCTTCAACAGGCCGATTGTTTCGCTTGCTATTAGCTAGTAGAGTTTAGTCGGTGGTCAATGATCTTGGTACAGCTGGATTACATATATAGAGAAGCTCTAATATCAAAGTCTTATATATTTTCAAGTCTTGAGCATCGGTTAAGCATAAGGGAGCCGGGCCTGAGCACACTTAAGTGAACTAGAGCAGACTTGATCTGGCCTGAACACGCCTGATTATACCTTTATGATTGTGTGAGATCCAAATTCGTCACGTCCTACGTAGTAGGGACGTGCTATGCTAGGGAAGGCCCCGCGATTTCTAATCAATTTACATGCGGTGTCTCGGGATTAGTTCAAGTACTTAGTGACAGACTGAAAGAAGAGAATTCCCTCCCCCCCCCCCTTTTTTTTTTTTTTCCTTTTCTTGGTAATCGTGCAAAAGACCCGATGATATGCGGAAATCGATCAAAGGGGGGTTTGATGATTGTCGACCTTGGGAGTCTCGGTCAGCGGCAGGCCGCGGAACAGATCTCATGCGTTGAGGAAAGCAGAGGTAGGTAGGCAGATAAGCAAGGAAGGTAGGTAGGTCGGTAATATCACACCCACATGCTTGGAAATTTATTTTTTTTATTTTTAATCTTTAATGTACATGAGTACCTAAGGTAGGTTTTCAAAATGTCAGCATCACCTGTTTGATCAAGGTAGGTACCTTAGGGTGCTGATTAAAATGAGTCGAATGATTTTCCTCAAGTCCTCTCGGCACACACAAAAGTCCGGCTTCTGATGTTGCAGATAGGACTTTTTCGGATTTTCCACAGGGGCTGCCTCGGGATAGCAAACTGAGCTGTCACTGCCCTCAGCCCTTCCTTCACCTCGGTGAGGAATCCTACCTGTCAACTGCGTGTCGTGTTTGTTTGACGCGCAAGGGGTCCCCCCTTGTAAATTCGTTTCGTGATAGTTCAGAATGCTCTGCTGACAAGCCCACCAGAGTTTTTAAGGAATCTGAGCAGGCATTCTTGGGGTAGCACAAACAAGGCGACGACGAAGGAAGTACGTCAACTTTGAAAAGGCATCTACTGCACTCGACGACGCTCTACGGGCGCTTCGGATGATAAAGAACGAGTCACCAGCTCTGATATGGAATTCTCGTAAAGAGTCATACGGAAACAGCCACTCCCGGGAACAACTGCGGGTTGTTTATATGCTGGATGACTGTTACTTTGTTTTGTCTGCCTGCTTGAGATGGTGCATAAAGTCCTGTCATGAGAGAGAGAGAGAGGGGTCCGTGTTTCGGAGCACTGACGTATTGGTACGGGGCTATTCATGTGGTCCGAGAAAGGTGTCTGCTGGTTTTGATTCGCTGAAGAAGGTTTAGTCAGTTGATGTAAAAAGGGGTGTGGTGGAGCGTTCGGGGCTGAAGGGCTGGGCAATCGGAGGTAGATGTAAAGGGGGGTATTGTGCCATGTGTCGTTTGATTCGTCACTGTAGGGCTGAGAGGGCATTTGCTCCTGAGGGAGGGATCACCTGCGAAGAAATCAAAGGCGGCGCTCATGGATACAGGAAAGGGGTTGATTGTGGTGTGGTGCATAGGCACCTAAGGTAGGGGGCGAGGCAGAAGGCAGACACAAGATACTATCGTCAGATGATGATTGTCCTTTTTCTTTTAGAGGTGATGCGTGTGATTGAGACGACGGCATAGTAGAAAGGAAAGCATAAAAGGAGGGCTTTGTGTCGTTGATATTCGGTCTTGAATTCATCACAACTCAAACAGCAACTTAGCATCTCAATACAAGCATCAAAGTCTTATAAAACACAACCCAACGTTACCATCACGACAATCACCATGGCCTCATCAATCAACCAGCAGATTGCCATCAAGCTCACCCCTGAGGGCCAGCAGAAGCAGCTCGAGGACGCCAACTTCATCATCAATCTGGTCAACAGGGCCCAGCAGGGTGCTCAGGCCGAAGCTGGTGACGGCACCCCTCCTGCTTTCGCCACCGGGGTTGCTCCTCTCGTCTCCCTCGAGCTTCAGCAGGAGCTCGCCGCCTTGCCCCCGACCCAGACCGACGAGGTCTTTGAGGATGGAAACACCGAGGACCTGAGCATTGACTCTTGGTATCAAGTCACCGTCCCCGGCCTCCCCGCCGTCCCCTCCTCTGGCACGGGTCCCGAGTCCAACGCGGACGACCAAGCAGTCCTCCCCGCCGCCACCCTGACTCTCATCCGCAACCTTCTCGCCCTCGACCACGTCGAATCTGCCCACTCTTTGGCCCCCTGCGCGCCCCCTTCCAAAGGATCAGGCCCTGACGATGATATCCCTGCGCCCCCCGCCGTCTTCCCGGGCGACGACCCGCGCAGCGTAAACCAGCGCTACCTCAACGCGGCACCCGTGGGGATCGATGCCCGCTACGCCTGGACCAAGAAAGGTGGGGATGGCGCCACCGTCGGCATCGTCGACCTCGAGCGCGGGTGGAAGCTCAACCACGCCGATCTCGCTGCCGCCAACATTACCCTCATTTCGGGCGTGAACCAGGACTTCCGCTTCCACGGCACCGCCGTGCTCGGGGAGATGCTGATGGTCGACAACACCATCGGCGGCGTGGGCATCGCGCCCCACGCCAGGGGCCGCGTGGTCTCGCAGTGGCGCACCACAACCCGTTACAACACGACCGAGGCCATCTATTCGGCCATCAGCGTCATGCGCCGGGGAGACATCCTCCTGCTCGAGGCGCAGGCCTTCGATCCCGCGGGCGCGCCGGGGTACTGGCCCGTCGAGGTGGACGACTCGGTCTACACGGCGATCCGCACGGCCACCACCCGGGGCATCACGGTGGTCGAGGCGGGCGGCAACGGGTCCAACAACCTCGACACGTACCGCAACGCCGCTGGCAGGCGCATCTTTAACCGCTCGGCGCCCGGCGAGTTCCGCGACTCGGGCGCGATCCTCATCGGCGCGGCGAGCTCGTCGGTCCCGCACGTCAGGCTCGGCTTCTCAAACTACGGCAACAGGGTCGACTGCTACGGGTGGGGCCAGAACATCACGACCACTTACACCAACGAGGCGGGCACGACGAGCGAGTACACCGACAGCTTCAGCGGAACTTCGGGCGCCAGTCCCATCGTCGTCGGTGCGGCCGCCGCAGTGCAGGGTATCGCCCAGGCCAGGCTCAACTCGAAGCTGCTGCCCCTCAGGCTCAGGGCCGTGTTGAAGATTTGGGGCACGCCCAGCGCCAATCCGGCCAACGACCGGATCGGTGTGATGCCGAACCTGAGGAGGATCATTGATGGCGGTCACATCCGTCTCTGATCGGCTGGAAACAAGCCTGACCCGGCCCGATCCTTCAAGTTATTTGCCAACTGTATCTTGGACAATCTTTTCCGAGACATTAAAGAGAAGTCTGCAATGAGACAGTGGGAAAGGTGAGGGGTGGGCTGGATGCAAGGGTACCTGCATGTGTTGTTGACGGTGGAATTCTTTTGCTTTATTCCTTATCTTGTTGGCGTCTCTCTCCGAGTCATATGCCTCCACTCGTTTAGTTTTATTTTATTTGTTTATTTTTTGGCAAAAACGCTCCTTTAGTTATATCTAAACAATCAAGCATGTGGTAGCTTATAGCAATAACACCTACGCATCGAGATCTTTCTTTACCATGCCATCCAATATCTCTTCCCAAGAGCACGCCATAAAGTGTCCCACGTGCAACCGTTCACAGATGTGTTAATTAAACTCTCCACCGCTTGAACCTCTTCACTCGCTCTTATCCGCAGCATTTCTCTCCTCCACACGCAGACTTGATCAACCCCTCGGTTTGTGTCCGCCGGACTGCACCTCGGCATTCCGTATCCGGCAAGCTCACTCCATCGAGACTCGGACCGATCCTCCAGCGGACTGAAACGCCGCTCAAGAGGATTGCTGGAATTGAGTTTGCAGGTCTCGTATCATCCCGTAGCGCTTACATCGCAGCGACGGGAACACTGCTGCCAGGCGCCCATCCCCCCACAGCCATCCTGACTGACAAGTCGTCCCCAAAGTCAGAAATCAATTGAATGATGTTATTGTGATGGGGGATGGACGGCAAGCCAGCGTAGTTCATGAGATCGGATCAGCTAGTAAGAAAAGACGCGGCAAAAGAGGGGGATGAGGAAACAAAAACTGGCGTTTGATCCGGAATTTTCATTCCCTGGGAAAGTTTTTTTTTTTTTCTTCATCTTTTGCTTTTTGTTTTTGCCTGCCCAGACATCTCCTACATCTGATTAATCATCATGAAGTTGCTTCAATGTGTGGCACTGCTCGCGTGCAGCCCGCTTGCACACGCAGTGGCGACTGCAGACGCTGATCACGCTGTCCACAACAATTTGGAACCACCGACAAAGCAACAGCTGGAGTACGACTTGTGCCGCTCGGACTGCAGCCTCCACGGCGTGGCCTTCCCCGACAAGGACACGCTGCAGTTGCCCCTCGAGGACTTCGTTCCCGAGAGATGCCCGCAAACCTACATCGGTCGATACGACAAGCCGAATGCCACCTCCAACGTCTGCCTCGACTTCGCCGGACAATTCCTGACATTCACCTTTGCCCCGTTTCCGGGCTACACGACCAAGTCGGCCATCGTCCACTGGAAGCTTGCCGGCAACACGGCCTACCCAAAGTCGTACGCTCTCCCGCCTCCCGACCACACGGCCGAGTGCAGTCCGGAGGGCAACGGCAACTTTGTCTGCAAAATCCCCTTCAACAACATCGTCGGGCTCGACGGCCATGCCGGGCTGACTGACGTGCTCCACGGCATGTGTCCCAACGACGACAGAGAGGGCCTCACCATCTACCTCGCCTTTTCGGGCACCGTCGTCGTCCCGGCGTACCCCCACAAGGAGATTCACTTTCAGCAGCAGTACCCTTGCAAGCCGGGTTCCCGAGACAAGTTCCGCCGCTGCACCTCGCTCAATTCCAGCCAGAACCACCTCCAGATCAGCTACCGCTGCTCCAAGTGCACTGTGGACCCCTGCCCGCCGCCGTGCGAGTACGGCACCGCGTACGGCTACCAGTCCCCGCAAGCATCCTACGACCTCGACACCCAAAACGGCACCGAGTGCAAGAAGAGCTGGGGCTGGCTCGAGACCCCCTCTCTGAAGCTCTTGAAGACGGGCATTTCCGGGACCCTCTACGTCCGGACCAACGCCGGCTACTTTGAGGAGGTTGGCACGTGGCACGCCTCCGCCGACGCCTACGACAAGGTCAAGGTCAAGTACCGCATCTGGCCGGGCCTGCCGTACTCCCTCGGCCAGGTCAACGTGGATCTGGCCTGCCTGGCGGTCGACAGCTGCGTGCCCGAGGATTTCACATACAACTACAAGTGGCTCGGAGACGTGTCCGAGTACGAGGCCCGCGATCTCAAGTTTCCCAAGTGCCTCGCCCGCTCGAGAGCTTATCTTGTCGTCTCTGCCGAGATTAACACGATCGTCACAAAGAACCAACCCAAGACCTCTCTCGGTGCCACGGGGCTGCTGGCCGCAAGCGCTGCACCTGAGGCTGACCACTGAGCAAGAGGCACCACAACACACACACCCTCACACATACATTGCACAATGCGTCATGTATATATACCTATATATATATATATATAGATAAAAAAACACCATTGAGTTGGCTTTTGTATTGGTATCTTGAGTAACGTAAATTGGTATTCTGTCGTGCTCGTGTGACTGTACTGTACAAGTTCATCCGAGCCCAGAGACCCCCGAGATAGAAAAATTGTCTGATTTCAATAACAGTTAGTACTGATTTTCTTCCATTGTACAAACTTTTGAATGCCAAGTATAAAAAACGTTCTCCTGACTCTTTGTGAAGCCGATTTTTTTTCTTCTTTTTTACCCTTTCTTCGACGGGCATATTTTAACGTCAAGCGGAGTCTACCTAGATTCCTAATACCACAAATCACCAAAAAAGAAGAAGAAAACACTTCATCCTCACCATCACCAAACATGCCCAAAGACAATGACAGCCCATTCAGCCCCGGCTTCTGGGAAACGCAGACCGAGAGCTACAGGAGGCGCGTCGCCTTGAGGGCCGAAATAGACGCCCTCAGCAGCCGGGAGCGGGAACTCGAGCTGGAAACCCAGGTACTAAAGTACGAGCTGGAAAAGGGTAGGTTGTCCGGCCATGGCACAGCAACAGCAACTGCAACAGGAAAAACAACTTCAACTGGGTATGGGGACAGTACGAGCTATTACGGCTCGAAAGCAAAAGATACAGGCTGCAAAAGCTACGGCAGCAGCGGCGGCGGCGCAGACTTTGTGGGAGCATCTAGCTTCAAATCTACTACCAGTGCCGCAGACACCGGGTATAAGCCGTACAGTGCAACAGGGACACGCCCATCCCGGAAGCCCACTGACGGTGGTAGTTTTGGTACCGGTTTCAAGTCGTCCCTCGGCGCGGACTCGGAATCCACCACCACCTATAAACCCGCAGATGCTTACGGCGGGAAAACTTCAGGGGATCACCAGAGCGACAGCTACAAACCCACAACCGAAACCTCGACGGGAAGCAAGATCCCTGCGCAGTACGGGGTCTGATACTCTCCTTCTGATCTTGGCGAGAGCAGCTAAGTAGGTAAGGTAAGATATGTCGAAAAAGTTTGCAAGGCAAGGTCTGGAGTTTGGGAAAGACCAGTCATGCACGGACTAAGTCATGATTATGGGGAAAAAAGTGCGATGGTTGGTGGGTAGGTAGATGCATAAATCATGGATCATGGTTGGAGGGTCAAGAAGAAAGAAGGATTCATGGAGTGGAAGATTCTGTCGTGCCGGTCGGTTGGAGGTCGAAGGTTGGAGGCGGGGTGTTATTTGAGGTTATAGGCGAGAAAGAGAGAACAGCTTAAAGAAAAAAAAAATACAATCCATCAGTTTTGGGTGGGTGGTTTGAGCTAAGAAGTAATAAAAAAAAAAGGGGGGGGGGGTGGGGTTGGAATCCGCTGTTTTGTTCTGCCAAAATCAACATGATCGTCACTTAAGGGATATCTATGCGTCATATAACGCTACCGGGTTCCGTACCTAATCTGAATCTCAGGAAAGCTAATAACTGTTAGTAACCCGAAGCATCCTACCATAGATATTTTTCTTGTCCGACAACACCACAAGACTCCTTTATCATAACTCCATCAAAGTGACACATGCGCATATGACACGTGGAAATTTTCTCCTTGGTCATAATATCTTTCGTATTTGCGCATACAGGTACAAAATAAGTAAGTTAGACTAGTTAGACTTGTTATAAATGTTGCTTGGTCTTTCATTTCTCGGTTCATATTGCAAAACTGAACCCCTCTTTCACTCTGCACAAACACCTTTATCTTTGTTTACTTCCCTCTAAGGCTCGTAGAGTCCAGTTTTCACTAGCAACATGTCCAACAATTACAGCGGTTCCAGGGGCGACTTTTGGAAACGAACAAATGAAGGGTTCGATAGAAGAATTGCTAACTTGAGACACGAGCGCGATAGTTTGTCTATTCAAAACAAGACTCTGGAAATAAAAATCGAGACGGAGAGGATCAATTTGGACTCGGAGCGGCTCAGCGCGGGATCTGTTACTCGCTGTGCGATTTCCAATGCTTCCTCGGGGTATGGAAGCTCCACGTTGGACTTCGCCATTAATAGCACACAGCTACCATATACTAATAGTAGTAGCTTTGCAACCACAAACTATGGAACACCTACTTTGCATAACTCACCTACATTCCCCCCCAGCTATCGCGCTTACAGCACAGGTTACGGGACTAACTCGTCAATACCAGCCTACAATACCACTTACAACTCCCACTACACGCCCGAATCTTTTGGATTATCCTCACCGAAACCTACATACCGCAGTAGTGTCAACTACAAGCCCAGCACCCCTCAAGCCCAACCTCCTCCGGTCCATACAAACCCCACAGCGACATCCTACCACTCACCCCCAGCTCAGGCCGCAACCTCCTCAAGCCCACCCACCCGCAACATCAATAGCTGGCTACAAGCAACTTCAGCCCTTCCCCAACCTAATACAACAACAACATCCTCAACCCCACCTTCAGTAATCTCAACATCGTCATCCTCCTGCTCCTGGCGAACATCCTCAACCCTCAAAGGACTCAACACGCGTCGTCCACCTCCCAGCACCGCATCATCATCATCATCCGCAGCCCCGACCCCCTTCGAGACTTATCTAGCCGAAAGGGAAAGATCAAGGGAACGTGGAAAAACCGCGGCGAAAGAGGCCCAAGAAGCCCTTTGGAGGTCGAGCATGATGGAAGCTGGCGAGCTGAAAGGGAAAGAAAAGAGAAAGACCACTGGGGGAGAAGGAGCGGGCGGCGGGTTGTTTGATTGGAGGGGTGATAATAAGCGGAGGGAGTTGTAAGTAAGCTAAGGTCAGTTGGGTATGTAGGTGGTCGTTGCGATGGTAGTTCCAAAGCTACGGTGAGGGAGCCAAGTTGACCGGCTAAGATGAAGAGAAACCCCCCCCCCCCCCACACCCC
>MU864965.1:162840-184652 GCA_033576145.1 Cladorrhinum samala
GCTGGCATTGTCTATTTTAAATTTTCTCTCCCACCCCCCCCCCCCCCCCCCCCCCCCCAAAAAAAAAGTATACATATTCGTCGCAAAGCACCCTCGGAAAGTTTCTGAAACCAATAATGTCCCAGGGTCATAGTGTTTCTTTGCGCAAAGAGCAAACACATACGACCACAGACAGTGGAAAACTCGGGATCCCGTCCGCTCTCCCATAGATAAGCCACTGATCGCCGGACTAGTACTCAGGTGGGTGACCACTGGGGAATCCCTGGTGTTGTATGTTTTTGATGATTTTTATTTTCTTTTTAATCTCTTTTTTGATCGCTCAACGAATTGTGACATCATTTTTGCCTTTGTTTTGTTTGGTTTTTGGGGATATCGGAGAATAAAATGACCCCTTTTCCGCCCATCATCTCATCATTGATTGACGCTCCATCCAACAAACAAGTCAATGAGAAGAAAAAAAAAAAAAAAAAAAAAAACCAACAGATAAAAGTCCTTCCTCAACAAAATATAGGTAGGTAAGGTAGCTAGGCACATGATGTGCTCTTCGAACCTAGACGAATAAGATATATTGGTGTCGTTGGTCCTGCGCGGTCTTTGTGTCGCTACAGCAGTGCAGTGTAGCATTCTTGACGGGACACAAAGTCTAGGCAACAAGATATCCGGGGGTATAATTGCACATCATTACACACTAGACCAAGCAACGCAACTTGACCAACCTAAACAAGGGATTCGGCAGCCAAAGGTTGGTGATTCCAGAATCCTTCAATACAACGTAGAACCAACAGATCCTATGATTTATGGAGCTAGTAGCGTTACTTACCTTGTGCATATCCAACAAAAGGAAAATAATGGTTGGAAGGAGGGGAAACAAAAAAGAAAGAAAAAGTTATCTTGACCGCAACTTTCAATTCCCTATTTGCTTGCCATGAACTACGAGACTTACTAGGTGGGTAGTAATTACACTTCATTACATCAATGTACCTACCTTATGTACCTTGTGTTTTCTTCACACTGAAGGGCCTTCAAAAAAGGTATAAATAGATCGACAAACCCCAAAGTTTCCCTTGACATTTAGACACTTTGTCTTCTCATCAACATACAAAAAGACAAAGACAGCAAAGGAAAACCCCAAGAACATGCAGCTCCCATCCTTCTCAATCGCCCTCCTCTCCCTCATGGGAGCAGCGTCAAAGGCCCAAGCCTGGGAGTTCACGGCGTACAGCAACACGCGCGACTGCAACCCTTCGCAGAGCCCCGCGTTCCGCGTCCTGACGGGGGCTCCCAGCCTCACCAACTGCTTCACCTTCACCAGGGACATGCCCGGCACCGGCTGCACGCACTGGTCAGACTTTGGACGCACCCGGAGCAACTGCGACAGGGACTCGTTCCAGTACCCGGCCTCGGTCTGGATCAGGGGCGGCTTCTGTGCCATCTTCAACGCCGAAAACTGCGATTCGAACAACGGAGCCTCGGCCGTCATCTTCAACAACGTGTGCGGCACCCTCCCCGTCGCCGGTAACCCCAATGCACTTTGGCCCATTAGGTCTTATTGGTGCTCTGGCTAGGCAACCAGTATGTTTAACTCTTGTCTGATTCTGCATCTTGATTTTTTTCCCCCCCGACTGTCCGCTCGACCAATGCTAATATATATATATATCGTGGAAAGGGGTGCACGCGGGAATGTTGGACATCTGAACAGGGTATCTGTTTTTGGGCGGGTTTACATCCAGTCATGATAAAAAAGAAACTCAACAATCTCAAATAATATCATGGTTCAAGAACAACAATATGATGAAATAAGCAACTGCATTGTCATCAACATGGGCCCGGTCTGAGTAACAAACAAATGAGACTTAAACCAAGGCCGGCATTCTAAGAGTCTCGAACAGGATCATGGGTAAAGGGTATCTCAGATGCCGTCCTTGAGGTCCAGCCCCCATGTCCAACAGTCCGGAATCGAACGTTTTGTTTCTTTCTTTCTTTCTTTCGTTCTTTCTTTCCTTTTTTTTTTTTTTTTTTTTTTTTTTTTTTTTTTTTTTTTTTTTTTGGCCAGAGAAAGCATGACAAGACAAACGCAGGCGGCATAAGATAACAGGGCAGCTTTGAATATAAAAGACGAATTTTACAAAAATGTTTCTATTTGTACAACACCCCACGTATCGGGTGAGCAGCTTCCGACGGTAGATGTCTCTCTCATTGATCCAACGCGCTCAGGTCGTTCTTGAAGCCCGTAACCATCATGTATCCAAGCTCCGCGGCCTCGATGCAACGGTCCGCCATTTCCTGCTGGCCTAGCGTGCCGTACGCCTCGCCCAACCTCCTCAGGGCGGTCACGACGTGAATCGTCATCAGGGTCTGGTTGTCCCTGGACGAGTAAATCTCCCTCGGGTCCCACGCGTCGCTCTCGTCGCTGGGCACGGGAAACCCAAAGTTCCTGAGCACCTTGATTCCGTACCTGACCACCTTGCCCCAGTTCTTCTTCCCCCGGTGCGCCCCGACGAGCCAGTTGCAGGGGTAGATCAGCGTCAGCCGCGGGTGCTTGTCGTAGAGATCAGCCTCGTGGGCGTCCTCGAGCTGCTTCGCCAGCCGGTCCACCGCCCGGATCGCGGCGTCAGGCACAATCTCCTTGCCGGGGATCTTCTTGTTGCATTGCTTTTCGACAGCCGCCAGCAGCTCCTTTCGCTTCGCCCGGCTGGCCTCCGGGCTCGCCCTCTCGGTCGAACACAGGGCGCACGCGCACTCGAACCCCCAGCCTTCCTTGTACTGCTTGTTGCGTACATCGGGCAGCGACTTGACGGGCACGTACTGCTGGAACAGCTCCTCGCCCGCCTTGATGTCTCTCGTCGCTCTGCTGATCAGAATGTCCCCCACGAACGAGCGCATCGTGTTGGTGACGCAGCTGTGGTTCATGGCCGCGGCGTGGATCCAGAGGCCCTTTGCCAGCCGGCCGTCGATGGTGCCGGGCTTGGTGTCGTCGAGCGTGGACAGTGGCGCGCTGAAGCAGTTCTTGGTTCGGATGCCTTCGATCAAAAACACGTCCAACACGGGCACCCCGTCTACGGTTGTTCCTTCGGCGCCCGTCCGCTCGTAGTCGCCCGCGTACATGCCGAGAATGTCCTTGGCGAGGGACGGGTTGTCGCACAGCTGGCGAACGGTGAGGGCGTACAGCGCTGCCGACGCGCGCGCGGGCTCGTACTGGTTGGGCATGAGGGCCGCCTTCTCGACAAACACAATGTCGCCAGCTTTCAGGTCCTTGGTTGCGAACAGACCGCGGCCGTGCAGCGGAGACTCGGCCACGCGGGTGTTGCCGAGGAAGGAACCGCGGTCGAGATGGACGTTGGCTGGGCTGAGCGACGCGTACATGGCTTTGAAGTCGTACTCTCCGGTCTCCTGCTCCTTCAGCCGCGCAAGGCAGCGGTCGTACTCCTTGCGAATCGCAGAGTTGGTCGTGTTGAGCTCCAGCGCCTTTTCCAGGAACTCTTTGCTCGCGCTGTACTCGCACAGGCCGTACGCAGCTCTGCCGGCATTGTAGTAGGCCTTCCAGTCAGCTGGGCCACCGATTCTGGACGCGAGCGAGTCCGCCTTGGCCCCATCGTACCGCCCCAGCACGAGGTTAGTTCCGGCCCGTTTGGTGTAGATCGGTGCCTTGAACGCCGCATCATCTGAGGCTTCCAGTGCTTCGGAATAGCTACAACCCACGATGTCAGTCTTCAAGTTCCTCTATTCTCCCGAATAAAAATCCCTAGACTTACCAAAACACGGCCGTAGGGAAATCCTTGCCCAGAAACGCCGTATCGCCCGCGTTCTTCCACTCCTCTGCCGTCTTCAGCAGCGGTCCCAGCCTCAACGACTCGGGGATGACTGGATCAGAAAAGCGCAACAGGATGACGTCGGAGGGGTGATCCACGCAGATCATGTGATCGCCCTCGGCGCCGTTGCGTTTGTAATACGGCTCCTTGACGGCTACGATACACCCTTCAGGAACTCCGGAAAGAATGGATGAGTCGTTTTGGTTGTAGATTGCCAACTTGTCGACGTTGCCGAACTCGTCCTCGACCACGCTGACGGCGCCCGCGCCAACGAACGGTGGGCTGACCACCTTTACCACGATTCCTTTGCCGCGGTGGTGGGATTCTACTTCAAGGTCGCTGAGCGGGATCTAAGGTGGTGTGAGTTGTAAGAAAAAAAAAATCATGTTTACGTCGGTGACGGGCCGGGGGTTTATTTACAATATCGACTTCTCTGATTGATTTTGTGGAAGCCTGGTAGGCCTCGGCCATGACCGGCTGCTTGACTGGTCTCGGCGCATTGGGCAAGGTGTCTTGCTTTTTGAGATGGGCGTTGTGCGTTTTGAGCAGCTGTTCCTTTGTCAACCGCTTGGAAGCTGCCCGAGCAGAAGACGCAGGTGCTGATGATTCTGGTGCCTCAGTCGCCATGATCATTGGTGGTGTAATTGTATTTGTTGGGACGATTACTGCCATGAGATGGGTGTGTTTGTTGTGATTGAGTGCTCGGGTCTTGTTTCCCGGTTTTGTGTTTTTCACAAAAAAAGGGAAATATACTATTAAAGAATCACGAGAAAAACTGAAGAGTTTTTCTTTTTTTTAAAAAAAGGATATTGCGAATGAATCGAAAAAAAGCTGATGTTGATTTAATCTTCAATATTCTAGTATAAAAAAGATAAACATTCAAATACATATCTAGGGGAAAGAGAAAAGGTGGCATCTCGGAGGCTCGAGAGCCGCATGGCTATATTGGACTTAGTGGGCTGGGGAGGGGGCGTGGAATATTATAGCCGTCCTTCCGAAGCGAGGTTTTGTCGTGTAATTAGGTACCTTAGGTTACCCCTACTAGTTAATGATCATGCGGTCGGAACGCTGGCACGCTGGCCACCTTCGGCCCACAAAACTGCCCGCTCCGGGAATCTAAGTTCTTACCGTACATATGTACATACAGTAAAAGTAATCAAGGGGGAAAATGCGGAGTTATTAGTCCACCTGTTACTTAGCTAGCATGTTTGGGGAGGAATTTCATTCAGGGGGGGAACACACACACAACACACATGCCCGGATACATCGCCAAGCATTTCCTATTTTGGCAAGTTCCGGGACAAGGGCCCGACGGAAGGAAACGTCTACGTCGTAAGTCGAACTGACCATTATTTGCGGCGACTAGATAGATAAAATACAGACTACCTACACAAAGTTTCATGCATGCATGCATTATTTATTTATTTATTCTAGGGTGGCAAATCATTAATCTCGGTCTTTTTAGGCCTGAATATTCTCTCTTTATTTTTTTGGTGATTCCTATTTGTATGTCGATACAATACATGGATTAGAGGGCAGCAGTTTAGAAGTTGCAACCTAAAATCAATTTTTGTACTGCACTGTACCGTACTCGTACCTAGTTATGGTGGGTGAAATTCCCTGAGGTCCCGGGTCATTTTTGATAATAAGCTGCGCTTCTTATTTATTTGCCTCAAGTTTCTTAACATAATCAGAAAGACTAGATAGTTTTTCTGTTTTTTTAAAAGTTTCATTTTTAGCTGTCCAGATGGCGGGTTGTCTCTGTGATTCCACTGCAACGATCATTGTCCACGACACCCTTAGAGGCTCGCCAAAAAAACACACTGCGAATACTAATCCCGAGCTTCGAATTCAAGTTAAGTGGTCTCTGAGGTATCGATTTGGTAAAAACAATCCAGTGAACCGTTGTTTCGTCATATACTAAGGAGGACGATATATTTTGAGAGAGGCAAATGGGCCATAATCTTACGTCTCGGACACAGTCCCTTTTCACGACCTATCATTCATCTTGTGAGCGTTTACTCATGCCACTCAGTATCGAAAACTTATAAGAGACACAGCTCCCATCATAAGTTGCCTGTTTACAACCTTGGACAAGGCCTCGTTAGCCCTCGTTGAAGATTGCTGACATCTAAAAGCCCATGGCCATCGAGATCTCAACCTTGCGCGTTGTGTACCACAACCCGGAGCACAGAGAGTTCAATGAGGATATTGCGAATATGTGAATGGCCCTCCCTGAGCAGCATCCACAAAGATTGTGCACATTCTGATGACATGGTTCGGGATGAGCTAACTGCATCCATTTTCATGAAGAATCTCACCAAGACCTCTTCAAGCCTTGGGCGGCCTCCTCATAATGACAGTGCGTTGAGCGCCCTCTGGAACAGGCCCGGCAAGCTCAAGAGCATTATTATGCCCCCAGTATTCGTCGGCGCCGCGCTTCACACCCCATCTTTCCGTCACATTTAAATCCTGAACGTCGACATCCTTGAAGCCCAGCCGCTTATAGACAGAGTACCCCACAGGAGAAGCCTCAAGACGGCAAGGCAGGTTCAAGGAATCTGCCAGGTCTATGCCAAACTTGACAAGGGCAGACCCGGCCCCGATGCGTTGACGATCTGGCCTGCAGGCGAGGATGTGGAGGTCTAGGGTAGAAGGGACAGTTAGCAATGATTGTGTGATCAGCACACACAAAACATGAGCTATTGTCTTAGGGTTTTTCTTTTCCTTACATGCTGCTGGCTCTCCCCTGGCCGAGTCTCGTTGCTTCCTGTTGATATCCCCAAGAAAGGCGTTCATCACGTCGAGATCGCATCCCTCGCCGCTGGTCTCGACCGTGTAGACGAATTCATCGGCCTTCCACTCCTCCTCGGGGCGCGGGTCCTTTTGGAAGATCCACTTGGCAAACGCGACCAGCTCTCCAGATCCGTCGTCGGGGTAGGTGTCGGGGTCGAAGGTCGGATGCGTTTCCGGAGAGAAGTACTCGGCCACAAGAACCATGAGCTCGCCTTTCCCGGGCTCCAGCTCTGCGAAAGTACGGTCTCCGAATTTTTCTTTTCCGCTCGGGGTCGGGCCGGCAGGGAACATGAGCCGGTTCATCACATCGTTGCCAAATGCCGAATAAAAGATGTCGACGACGGCCTGCTTCTCCTCGAGGCGAGCCGGGCGCACCCTGATGCGGGGGTTCAGGAATGTCATGATGAGTTTTTTTCTTAAATATATATTAAAAGATAAGAAGAGTAATTCTCACAAATACTCCAAAATTTCCCACGCGTTGTTGATTTTAATTATAGTTATAAATCTTCAACTCAATGCCGCTTCTTTTCTCGGGTTTCTTACTCCAGGCATCGGTCGGCGACTCCACTCAACCCCGCCTGACAGACTCCAAATCCTAGCTGCGACAGTCGGCCAGCTTGTTCAGGAAGGCGACAGAGGTAATCTTACTTGCTTACAAACGCCGAGGCAGATCATTCGGAAGATTGCGTGGGCTTCTTTCCATGCAAATGCCACCAACACATCAGAATAGGTAGTGAGAAAAATTGGTGGCGAATCATGCTTGAGAAAGCTGGCCGTGAATGATAGAGATTGCCCATTGATTTTGGGGAGGATTCTGCAGGAACAGTTGACCCCTCCTCTCCCAAACCCCTGCTCGATTACCCCTCATCGACATGGCGAAACACGCGGGTTCCGAGCGGACGTGTGCAATGGCCATAGAAGTTATCATAAAAGTCAATTGAAGTGCCGTTGAAAGACAGAATAAAAAGTGCCTTTTGAGATTCATCCATGTGGCATTCATGACCTGGGAACTGCCCGGGATTGTCACGAATAATGGCGTGTTCAATCAGAAGATATGGTGGGTCAATGCACTCAGTGGTGCATTAACCAATCATTGCCACGTTTTTGATCAGCAAGCAAACACACTGCAGACAGCACTGAGACAGCTGATTGGGGCCCCACCCGGAGCTTCCCAAAGCAATTGAAGCTCTGGTTGACGGGGAATCTCGGCGTACGAAAACCTCACGCAATCAATCATACGAGGCTTTGGTGAGGAAGGGGTTTTGCATTCTTTCTCCTTTTCATTTGTTGTGCATTTGTTTTAAACCATGGCGGGCTCCAAAACCACCGTGCTCCTGTCGATACCCATCTTGTTGATCGGGTTTCTGCTCAGTCGCGCGCCCTTCACCATGACTTCTCAAGCACCCACCAACCCCTGGGCCGATGCCCCGATGAAGCTGGTTGCCACGCCCCAGTTCCAGACCAAGAAGACCGACATCTTCACCTCGGGCGCAACCCATATGGCCCTGCTGCACAACAGCATCATCCGCGGCTACAACTCGATCTGGCACCAAGCTGTGGGCCTTCGTGATCAGGACAGGGCAGACTTTATCGGGTACTCGCTGGCCTGGCACAAGTTTGTCAAGTCGCACCACGACGACGAGGAAGACAATCTCTTTACCAAGATCAGTGAATTTCTAAAGGATGACAAGATCTTTGAGGAGACTCATGCCGAGCATGGTAATTTGCCCCATCTGTTCCATCTTCTGGGTCCCGAATCTTCGAGTCTTGGGCTGACAACAACCTCTCTCCCCCTTTTCTAATCCAGAATCCTTTCTTGCTGGTCTCGGCGAGTTCGAAAAGTACCTCTCTGGCCTCAAGACCCCCGCCGAATTTTCGGGAGACGAGCTCCGCCGCATCATGACTTCCTTCCAGGAGCCCTTTGAGAAGCACTTCCACAGCGAGATCTCGACAATTGCGAAATTCGCAGACCACCCAAACACACCGAAGGAGGGAACACCGGAGGAGGCGGCCGCAAGAGCAACGTTCAAGGCCTGGGGCAAGTCGACGGTCACCAAGGCCGGCGTGATGGATGTGGTACCCTTCTTCTTGCTCAACCTGGACCGTACAGCCGAGGAGGGCATGTGGGCTAACTGGCCACCCATGCCTGCGCCCATCAAATGGGGTTTGATCAACCTTGCGGGCGCGTGGCATTCGGGATGGTGGAAGTTTGCCTCTTGCTCTTCTGACGGTCAGCCTCAGGAGCTGTGGACATTCCGGGCCGCTCCTCGGGAGGAGAAGGCAAAGGCTTGAGACAACCTTTTTTTTTTTTTTTTTTTTTTTTTTTTAATAAAGCAAGTAGCTTCTTGGGTGTTTTGGGGTTATCAAGTTTCAGGAAATAAACAGGCGTAAGTTTCGGGGTCTTTTTTTGGGGGTTACAATTGGGTCATTTCAACATGGAAAGGTAGTATATATATATATATATATATACACCTACTTGGTCAAATTATTTTGGATTCTTGCTTACAACGACGTTTCGGTGGTCTCTAATCATCAACCTCAGGCTAGGTATCAGTTGGCATGTTTCCCCAAAAGTTGGCAACCATTTGGAAAGATAACCTCTAATAAGCGAGTCCTTTCTCCTCGTCCTTGCCCTCATGGCCTCAATTGCCAGGTTGTTGCTGCCATTTGGATTCCAGGAAACTTGTTGATGGTCCGCTCGGTCGATACCTGGCAACAACATCTGTTCTTTCTCCATATAATGATGTCGATTGACCAAACACGCACACACACACAATAAAGCATTTGGTATTCCGAATCACGTCTCAAAATCCCAACGAAAAAGAACAGTCCACCCCCCTTCTTGAGGTCATCCGTATCCTCTGTCAGATTTTAACAGTATTTTATTACGAATCCACTCGACAAAATACACCCTCTCAACGCATTACAAACATGAACTCTAGAATATCATCAAGGCCAACAACCACGACGGCAGACCCGGGTCTATACAAACCATACTCATCCTTGAGCCCCTGCGAAGCCGAAGTAAGTCGGTCACGGTTGTCCCTTCCCCCCTTCACTAATTAATTAATTACTCCCCCACTTGGCTGACCATCGTTCGATTTCCAAGACCCTCTGGAACTGGAACACGGTCGACGCATGCTTCATAGGCCGCGCCTGGCAGGTCCGCTCGGGCGCAATGTTCGCCGCCACGTGCGTCGGGACAGTTATGCTTACGTTTGCGCTGGAATTCTTCAGAAGGATGAGCAAAATCTACGACAAGCACATTGTCACGCAGCACGAGAAGGATACTGGGGGCTCGGCTGCATCGAGAAGGGTGACGATTGAGGGCGGGGAAGAACAGCGGCAGCAGCAGCAGCAGCAGCAGGAGGAAAAACAACAACATCAGTTCAGGCCGGGCGTGTGTCAGCAGGCCGTGAGGGCGCTGCTGTTCCTGTCGCAGGTGGTGACGGCTTACGTGCTGATACTGTTGGCCGTTTCGTTCAACGGGTTTATTCTTTTGAGCATATTCTTGGGGTCTCTGCTGAGCTTTTTTGCTTTCCAGTGGGATGCGGTCCCTGTGAGGGGGGCTAATAAGGAGGAAGAATAGAAGTTTGGTAAGGGGTTATTTTTTTTGGGTTGGGGGGGGGGGGTGGGGGGGGAGTATGGAGATGCCTGTGTTGCTTGTAAGTGGTGGTGAGTGGATAACGTGTCTTAGCGCTTGGGGACGCTGAGTGAGAGTGGAAATTGAGTGAATCCCACCGTTCTGAGTAAGTGAGGCTGCTACATACCCTGGAGGGATAAAGGAAGAGAGTATGTTTAATTTACATGAATATTAAACAATATTCTTACGATGCATGCATTTTCATTGTTCTAATATTGAACGATGGTCAGACTTGAGTTTGGGAGATGCTGACAAATTAGTACTAATTAATTATGTAGCTTCTTGCCTTGTCACACAATGAAGGGGGCTCAGTCGTCATCTTCGCCATCAACAAAGTCCAGCAAGGTAATTAATTACATTTGTTTTTCTAATTATCCCAAATTATTATGATGGCATCAAAACCTCGCAGTTTCGATGGTTGCTGGACGTGCCGATTGCGACGCAAAAAGTGCGACGAAGGTCGGCCAATCTGCAACGGCTGCGCTGCCCTCGACATCGACTGCCTCTACAGCGAAGACAAGCCAGGATGGATGGACGGCGGGGAGAAGCAGAGAGAAAAGGGCGACTGGCTCAAACGCGAGGTGAAGAGGCGCGCAAACCTGCGAAGGGAGCGACGCCACATGCAAGGCCTGGAAGTGAAGCTGGAATCCCTCGGGGTTGCTGGAAATGAGGACGGCCAGGGCATCATCGCAACGACCCGACAAGGAGGAGAAATCCCCTTGGAAAAGGCACCACCAATACCGGCGGACACGTTCATGCAAGGAATCACCCACGCGTTGCCGGAAGAGAGTCAAGGAGACTCATCATCAATCTCGGCCTCAGCTGCCCGCACTACTGCCACGAGGTCCACCACGGCTTCCTCAATATCGGAACCATCATCCCCTCCCACTAACCAAGGCAACTTCATCACCAACGTTACCCCCGACCTCGGGCCCGGCATCCCGCTGGAAGAACGCGAAGCGTATTCCACCATGTTCTACCTGGACTACGTCTTTCCCTTTCTCTTCCCTTTTTACCGACCATCGCTGCTGGACACGGGCCGAGGCTGGCTCCTGGTCCTGCTCACGAGGAACAAGGCCCTCTTCCACATCGCCCTGTCAATGTCGGGATACTTTTACGGCGTGATGCTGGCCAACGTCCAAGTGGAGCACGAATCGCAGGAGGTCTGCAAGTCGCACAACCTGGAGTCCCTCCAGCAGCAGCAGGACCTCGCGCTGCGGGCGCTGCAGCTCGAACTCCGCGAGGTCGTCGACAAGGGCGTCAGGGGACACCTGGCGGAGGCGACCCGCGTCATGGCGAGCATCGTCCAGCTCCTGACGTCCGAGGTGGCCGTGGCCAACCACGGAAACTGGACGATGCACCTCGAGGCCGCGTCGGAGCTCTTTGATGAGATCATGAAGCACCACGCGGCCGTGACCGTCGAGGAAGACGGCTGGGGGGAACGCTCGTCGCCGTGCTTCAGAATGCTCCTGCTGCAGCTCGGGGGCGTCCCCTTCGGAGGCCACTCGACGCCCAAGCACCACCCTTGGGGCTCGGACCAGGCCGCGCTGAGGTTCTTCACCGCCCAGCTCGTCCTTTTTGACGTGGTCGCCAGCGTCACGCTCGGGCAGCGGCCGAGGCTGCAGCACTGGCACGCGCACCTCCTGCTGCCGCCCAGGCTGGACTCGGACTCGGAGCCTACCGCAGCGAACAATGAGACGGCGACGGTAGGACCTCAACTCGACCTGGCAGAGTTTTGCGGCATCCAGAACTGGGTCGTCGCGGCCATCGGCGAGGTCGCCGCGCTCGACGGGTGGAAGAAGGAGATGAAGAGGCGCGGGTCGCTGTCGATTTCTGAGCTCGTCGCGCGGGCCGCCGTCATCGAGGCTCGGATGTGCGCCGGGCTCGAAGAGCTCCGGAACAACTGGCCGCTGTCATCGCCGCCGCCCCCGGCCTGCCCTTCCTCGGCTCTGCTGCAGTACTCGGCCTCTTGGGGCGCCGAGCCGCACGGGCTCCACAGCGTGGCCGCCAACACTCGGGTCTGGGCGCAGGCGGCGCTCACGTTCCTCCGGGTCGTCGTCTCCGGGTGGCAGCCCGCCAGCGCGGAGATCCGGGAGTCGGTCGGCGCCACCATCGACCTGCTGCTGCGGCTCCCCGCCCCGGACTGCTTGAGGACGGTGGTGTGGCCGTTTGCTGTCGCGGGGTGCCTGGCTTCCCCCGAGCAGGAGCAGGTGTTTAGGGACATGTTTGTTGCGTTTGGCCCCCTGCGGGCTTTTGGGACGGCGAGGGAGTGCATGGCCGTCCTGGAGCGCGTGTGGGCGAGCAGGGCCCAGATAGATGAGCAGCCGGACCGGTGGGACCTCGCGGCGTGTTTTGGGTGTCTCGGACGGCCGGCTTTGTTGATTTGAGAGGGAGCAGGAAATATATATACCTATGTATAACTTCTAAAACTCTCGGATATTATTATTTTGTGCAGAGAATAACTTAACGGGTCAAGGGCAAAGTAAGACAGGTACCTAAGGTAGGTGAGGTGAGAAGGAACTAACAAGAAAGGAACAAGAACACCCAAGTTTATTTTATCCCCTTCAAACACGTAATTCCTTTCTTTACTATGCAGTTTACCATATTCCCTCCTACCCATGTTTTGATCCACTACATAAGAATCTCCCTTCTATTAACCCTCAAAAGCCATAAACTACTTAGTTAATTTTAAAACCTAATGAATATACCAGAATAATAGCCCCAAAGTTCCAGACTTTTTTTTTTTCCCCCTCTCTTTTTATCAACCTTTTTAATAATACATGGGTACCTGCAGACCTTCACCACATAACAACCCGAAAAAGAAAAAAAAACTAAACAACATTATCCGGATCATACTGGCCCCCCTTTGGTTTATTGATATAACTCGCCAGCGGTGCCCACCACCCGCTCACCGGCGGCAGCGTCGGCAGCGGCAGCGACGCCGTTTGCGAGTCCTCGGCATTCAAGTTGTTCTCTTGCTGGAACTCTGGTGCTTTTCTTGCCGACTTTGCATAATCTTGCCCGCTAGTAATATTACTAGCGACCACGGTCAAGGGCTGCGGAAGTAAGGACTCGTGAGGCACGATGGTGGTGCTGGCACTCACACTTCTGGCTGCCGACTTTGGAGGAGGAGGAGGAGGTGGTGGTGGTGGTGGTAGTGGTCCTGATGGTGGTGGGGTCATACCCTTCAACGCCACAGGAGCAGCAGCAGCAGCGGAATTAGGTTTCGAGTGGTAAGGTTTCCCGTCTCGCGGGTCTCGTTTAGTGTTGTGTGTTCGGTTCGGGCTGTAAGTGGTTTTGGGCAAGACGAGGGCGAAAGAAGCGTCGTCGTCGTTATTGTTGTTAGTAGGCTCCTTGTATTTGCCAAAATAATCTGTTGGCGTGTAGTAGTCGTAGGGCGACCCCCGGGCGGTGGTGGATGATGATGATGATGATGATAAAGGGGACAGCGAAGTCGATAGAGCGATGGGAATCACGCCCGCCGTGTTGCTGTCAAGTATCGGCGGGTTGTTCCCGTTGACCGTGTCGATCGTGTCAGTTCGCAGCCTGCCCGTTCGTGCCGTTCCTGCCGGTCCGTTGATGCCGCGTGAGGCAGACGGAGACGGCAACGGCACCATCCAGGCCGGGCTCTTTGCTGCCGGGCTGAGAGGGGATGGCAGGAACGGCGCGCCGGTACTGGTCATGTCAAAGGTCGACATGGCGGCGTCGCTGTAGCCCGTTGGCGAAAGCAACGGCCATTCAGTGACGACTTCCTCTTTCTTGTTCTGCCGTCCCGACACCATGTCCAACTCTGAAGGATCGGCGTCCGCATCATCATGTTTCCAATTTCCGAGGGGCGCCCCGAGTCCCTAACTCGCAGAGGGATGATTGGGTCGCAGGCCGCCCGGTGTGCCGGTTCTGGGATCAATGAACCCCCTCTGCCTTGATCGGGGACGGGCGTTTGCCTCGCTGCCTATCATGGCGATGCTGCTGCTCCGCCGGTAGTTTCGTGATCCCTGGTGGTGGTGCAACCTTGCCTCTGTCGGCTGGTTCAGCGGTGACCTGGCGCCCGCGGCGTACTCTGCCCGCCGAGGTCTGTACTCCCTCAAAACTGGAGAACTCGGACTGGGTGACCCGCTCCAGTTCGAAACGGAAACTCCGTCATCCTCTGCTTTTCCCCGGGAAAAACTCCCCATGGGATTGTAATGCGGCGAACGCGGCAGCTTCTCGTCGCCGTACCGATCGCCGAAGCTGTCCCACTGCCTCGCAGAAGCAGCAGCACTGCTCTTTCTGTACTCACGTCCCGGGACGGGCTTTTGAGTAAAGAAGTCGCTGCCGGGGGCGTTGGTGGGATCGCCCGTCGTGTAGTCTTTGAGCCAGTCATCCCGGCTGCCTCTGGCACTCTTCTCGCGGAGGTGAATAATCTGTGCTGATGCGGCGCTGAGGATAAACATGAAGGCCACGACCATGAGCAGGATCCACACGGCAAAGAGTTTCTGGCATGCCACGCGAGAATTGCCGGGAAGAGAGACCTTGCCAAACTCGGCGTTGGCGGGTGCGGATATGGTAAAGTTGGTGGCCGTCTCAGGGATCGTTGCGCATTTTGCCTGCGTCATTGGCTGTGCGAGGATGACTGTCAAGGCGACAAAGGGGATGCTGAAGAGGATGTCAAGGCTGTACGTGACTGCGTAATGCAGGAGACGGCGAGTGTAACCATTCCAGGAGATCCCTGACCAGAGGAGTGCGGCGCTTGTCTGTGTTTTACCTCTCATCGTTAATCGTCATCGCCAATCTTTTTTGAGAGAGAGTTGTAAAAATAGGGGAGTGCCCGACTTACCAAAATTATTAAACCTATCAGTCCGCCGGGTATGCCTCCTCCTAGTTTGGCCCTCAAAATGCTAATAAAAAAATGAACCGTTAAGCCTGCTAAAGCATTGAGCGCTAAAATAACAATAATTCTTGCGAAAAGAAAAGTAAAAGCAAAGAACCCCCGCGGACGGAGGGAAGTAGAAAGACGTGTTTCATCCGCCATAGCTGCGGCTGTGGTGATCTCTTGCAAGACGTGACTCCAATGTCATTTGAGTGAGAAAGAAAGATCGACTGCTGGTTACCTACTCTCTAAAGATCAAGAGAAGGTCTCCCAAACATTTGAGGGAGAAACGGGGATGCAATCGGAGAAATACATGACTTGAGGGACCACCTACAGCCGCGAAGAATGCTTACGGCAGCGTGAGATAGCTACGAATTCGTTTTCCCACTGCCGATGAGACGGCCTGACCCAGCGGTCGAGAGCGTCGAAGGTGGATGATCATACTACCCATAGCTGACGTGAAAGGGAACGAAATGATTGCGAATGAGAAAAACGCCGGATTGGTGTCACGTATTTCTGAACATTATGGTCCCCAGAATGCTTAATGATCTGAGTGATCGGCTGTGTCGTGCAGGTTTGGAAGTTCTTCAAGGTACGAAGCCGCGGCCCGAACGTGAGGCCTGGGGGAAATTGTGAACGAAATGTGTTAAGCCGGGCCGGAGGTTGTGGCCGTTCGGAGGTAGGGGCGCGGCAAACAGATGCCCGTTCTAGGCCCGTCTGCTTTTGTGATATTTGCAAAGAGTGGAATAGATGTCAAGCTGAAGATTTATCATGACTGAAGGGGAAAAAAAAAAAGAAGAAAAAATACAAGTAGACTAAATACCGAGGCATATCGTAAGGACTTGGTTAAGCCGCGTTTGAGAAACGAAACCCAAGTCACCAACAATTCCGTCTTCCAGCTCCGGAGCACAACACTAATTCGAGCAGACGTTGTAAGGCAATCTGCATTCGTCCAAGATGAGGATTAGGCACCCTATTCCCAGATGAATGATCGTCGCTGCAGATATGTAGATGGCTCTGATCTTGCTTGGCTAGTGGTCGGGCCGGCGGCGCGGCCAGGAAAACGGCCTTTTGGGATTTCATTTTTTTTGGGGGGCGGGGTTGGATGATGGGGTGATTTTGGCACAAAAAAAGGGAATCCAAAACAAATAATTCTATCGTCAAGAAGCATTTCAGAAAAAAAAAAAAATAAACAGAAACCAAAGAATTACACGAGGAGAAAGGGGATGTTTCGTATCATATCTGCCTTCCTATATCACGCCATGTGTTCCGGAAGGCCACGGTATCGGCCAACCTGGTACCAGGGCCCGGCCGACCTACACCCGCCAAGTCTTGTCACCGATGATCGATACTCCTGAAAACATGGGCAATAGTCCGAACAAAGGAAAGGCACCAAATGCAAAGACGACTTTTTGTAATATGACGCTCAATCCATGTTTTTGGCACCCCTATACTCCTACAATCAATCTAAATATGAGAAGATGGAAAACAAAACGCCAAGAAAATCAAGCCATCCCGACAAGTTACAGGAGATCATCCAGTCCGTTACCGAGGGGCTTGCTCCCGCTCGAGGACGTGTTGGAGTTTGCCGGGGCTGCGGCACCCCAGATACCCGCGCTGCTCTTCTCCTTGGCCAGCTGGCCTATGGTCGGACCCGGACCGGAGGGCGTATTCTTCTTGATCCCGACGCTAGCCTGAGACCACAGTGAGCCGAAGGCATCACCCCCAGCCGCTGGTTTGGCAGCGCTTGAGCTGCCGGCGGGGTTGCTGGCTCCCAGCCCTGTTGGGGCAGTTGATGGTTGAGTTGCTTGCACCGCAGAGAAGTAGTTCGGCGTCGACGCTTGGAATCCGGCAGGCTTGGGAGCCTGGGCGGCCGGCGAAAGAGTCGTAGCAGAAAGGGGGGTGGAAAAGGCCGAAAAGTTGGCAGCGGGTGTGCCCGTAGAGCTGGGTGGCGGGGAGATGGAAGACATGGCAACCATGCCACTCAAGTTCGCCTGTTGGGGAGCAGAGACAGGTTTCGGCGCAGCGAATTGGGTGACTGGTGCCGGGGCAGGGGCAGGGGCTGCAGAGACGAAATCATCAAACTCATCGTCGTCATTAGCGGCGGTAGAGAGTGACGCCGCTCCTGACCCGGCGGCCGGCGCAAGTGCAGGTGCAGCAATTGGAGCTGAGGATGCCGCAGGCTCGTCGTCAAAGGAGAACAGATCAACTTCGGGCGCCTTCTTCTTGGCTGGCTCAATCGTCTTCTTTACCCCAGCCCGCTCGGTCGTGTCCCGTGTCACCCGCTTGGGTGCGCTCGCAGAAGCGGCCGGACGATCGGCACCGTCAAACTCGTCGTACTCTTCAAACTTGTCACCTCTTGCCTGTGTGTTTTGGAAATCGTTGCTGCCTTGGCCGCCGAATCCACCACCGTCGCCGTAAACTCCGCCGGAGAATCCGCCATATGCAGAGCTGCTGCCACCTCCTCCGTAGCTATCCGAGTTGCTGCCAAACCCACCAAAGCGACTGCTGCTGCCCATGCCGGAGCCACCTTGCATGCCGACAAACTTGCCCTTGACGGCACGCGCCTTCTTTCGCTCAGCGCGGATGCGCTCGACGTCGCCGAGGAGCTCAGCGAGTTCTTTGGCGCGGTGGCGCACGTTGACGCCCTGGTCCTTTCCGTTGGGATCGATGTAGTGAAACTGCCGCAGCATCTTTAGGAGAGCAATATGAGATCGGGCCTCGTCGATGACACGCTCGGAGCCGTGCTTGATAAGATACTCGAGAAGCTGGAGGGCCTTGTAGATTTGGCGCCACTCTTCGGCCGACTTTTCGGTAAAGCGGCGGTAGATCATGGGCATGATCTCGTTGAGAGTTTGGCTGTTTTTCGGGTATCTCATGTTAGAAAACATGCCGTCTTCGAGAGTGTCTCGGTTGCAAACACATACTAGTTGAAAGTGCCATCCGCGATCTCTTGCATGGCTGTCGATGATGCGCCCCACGGTTCGTTGTTGGTAGCCTCGCGCACCTTGGCCTCCATCTCGGTATAGTTCATGACGGCTATCAAAGGAGAGCAATCCATCAGCGAGGGTTATGCACAGCATCGTGGGCATGTCGTCGGCGTACCATTCTGGACTTTCCGCACACCGGCCTTGACATCGTAGAGTGTCAAGTTGGTGACGGTCTGCCGCAAGCTGTTCAGATCCATGGCGGCGAAATGTAGTAATGATCAGCAGTGCTGCCTCTAAGAAGTCAATGCGGAAGCGATGTTTTTTTTTCGGTAACGAGATGGCTTTCTCTTCGTGTCGCAAATGCTTTACAAAGTTTAATGATTGTGAAAATAATGGGCATCAGCAACGCCAACCAGCGACACCTTGCGGTTTCCGAGTCCCACTGCCCCCCCAGCCGACACCAAATGCCAAGACTCTGGCCTTTGAGAAAGTCTCGGCGGCCCGGCAGGGGGTGGCTGAATGTAGAGTTGAATAGTAGCGCCTTATCAGCCTGAGGCATCAAGGCATTAAATGAGTGAGGTCCGTGTCGATGGCCAGTCTTGTGCAGTTCCCATGGTCTGTGCACGGAAAAGCAGGAAGCGAAAATTTGGGGAATTATTTCCATCTTCAACAACACTTGGTTGAGATTTATTTTGCTGCTATCGTCGTCCAATTCACTCCTATACTTTTGGCTCATATATACTACTACTCTGTTTCTGTACAAAACCTTACGTAGGATTCCGATCCCAAGGTACGCTCTGTGTCCCTTTCGTCTTATTCTATCCATCATAAGCAGTTTTCTTTTTTCCAATTGCCATTTTCGTGGAGCTTTTAGAGCTATCCCCTCCATTGGAGGAGCTCTGCTCCCTGCCCTCAGATATTCAATTTTTTTTTTTTTCCCTAGGGCATCCAAATACCAATTGGCAACACCAAGTACTGGATGTTGACTTGGAAATTATTTGGGTTGTCGCTCCTTTCTATCTTTTATTTTTTATTTTTTTTTCCTTTGCCCTCTCCGTTGTCTTTCCCGCCAGCACTTGTCAGCCAGCAATGCCGTCACCAGCAAGGGTTGGGTAGAGTCAGGTCCGTGGCACAGCGCGGAGGCGTGTCTTTCCAATTGGCGTCCAGCTCGTCCCGCATCTGTCTTCCCCTCACTCTTGCAGCTCACTGCAGAGCCTGCACGTCTGGCAATTCGTGATCCTGCTTGGCCGAGCGGGTGGGGGCGTGGATTGACAAAGTGGCGGGATCGGAGCTGAGAGAACCTTGGAGGCCAAACTGACCAAGCGAGCAAAGCCAGCAGGACTGGAGCTTTTGTTCCATCCAATGCATCTCACCTCCTCTGACCAAGCGGTCTATGCTGTATGGCAAGATTCCATGTTCAAAGTTGGTTCAAGGCGGACGGGAACATGGAGGAGGGGCGCAAACAATTGTCAGTTGCCCCACCTGCATTGGTTTCGATGAGCTGCTAAACCCCTCCATCCTCACGTGAAAGCTCGCGTCGTTACGTAGGTGAGGTAGGTACCGACCTACCTGCCTACCCTACCCATGGAGGGTATCGAATCACCTGTGCAAGCAATTCAGTAAAGGCATATCGAAATTCATGGTATGCCTTTCAATCTTTCCTAAAAACGCATGACTTTTGCTATTTGGACGGCCTCTCCTACTTTTTGCATTCATGCTCTACGGACAAGCGGGCATAATCTTGGTTCTTGACGGCCATCAGCTTCGAATCCACAGGCCTGCGGCAATCCCAAGCTGCCATTGACTGCCCCATTTTTATCCATGATCTCATTCGTCTGATTGGTGCAAGGGTGACGCTAACCCCCTTCTTCAGAAGAACCACGGAAAATGTTTCGACCCCTCCTCCTATTACCCCGCGGTTGCTCAGCTCGATCTTCTTCCCTCCTTCGAAATCTTCCCACTGCTCCATTCTCTTCGACTCTGAAGCACACCGCTACCACTACCACCACCAGAATCATCTCAATCAGAGCTTTTTCGTCTTCATCCAACAACATGTCTCAAGTGTAAGTCTAAGTCCAATTGAAGGAAGGTTCAGAGTTGATGAATCCATCCCATTAATCCAATCCCATTCATCCGATCGATCCAATCCCTTCAATCCTAATCCAATCCAATTGTCCATGTTCTCTAACTAAAGCTCGCGACAACAGCTTCTTCGAGGTCGAGTGGCAGGGCCCAACCCTGGACAACGAGCTCAACATTGTCGATAGCAGCGCCAAGGACCAGTCTGGCCGCATCGTCTTCAACCTCTACGACGAGGAAGTTCCCAAGACCGCCCGCAACTTCCGTGAGCTCTGCACCGGCCAGAACGGCTTCGGTTACAAGGGCTCTTCCTTCCACCGCATCATCCCCGACTTCATGCTCCAGGGCGGTGACTTCACCCGCGGAAACGTGAGTAATCTTCGCGCCTTGCCTGCGGCAATTGACTGCAAAACTGACAAAAATAATATATTAATAGGGCACTGGCGGCAAGTCCATCTACGGCGAGAAGTTCGCCGACGAGAACTTCAACAAGAAGCACACCCGCCCCGGTCTCCTCTCCATGGCCAACGCCGGCCCCAACACGTAAGTCCATATGCACCAATTGGTTCTTGACGCGCCATGAGCAGCTTTTAACGCATCTCCTCCACAGCAACGGCTCGCAGTTCTTCGTTACCACTGTTAAGACCTCGTGGCTCGATGGCCGTCACGTCGTTTTCGGTGAGGTCGCTGATGACGAGTCCTTCAGGGTCGTCAAGTCCCTCGAGGCTACTGGCTCCAGCAGCGGTGCCATCAAGTACAGCAAGAAGCCCACCATCGTCAACTCCGGCGAGGTTGCCTAAGCGTCACATGACGTCGTGTGTCAAGATGATGGAAAGGATGGCGGGGTACAGTTGCAACAAATAGTTCTGCTAGCAAGACCTCACTCAAACGGGTCGTGGAATCCTTAAAATGCACATGCTCTTTCTCCTTTGACTTCCATAGCGCCCCGGTGGGGGTTTGTGGACATGACCACCTTGATTATGCCAGTGTTCCCAGTTGATCATTAGCGGTAATGATTCTTTTTGTTTTCGGAAATAGTCTTGGTGGTAAATTTCACTTGCATCCCTTTTCCCATATTTCTGCACCACCACTCCCCCCCCCCACTTCTCTCCCCGCCCTCCTCCTTTATAAAACTATCCTAAGAGTATAGTACGTAGTATACAGGCTGCGCATAGAAAGAAAAAGGGATACAGGATCAATAGTGTAAGGGTAGGGATATAAAGAGAAGGGGGTATAAGATCAATAGTGTAAGGGTACGGATATAAAGAGAAAGGAGTATAAGATCAATAGTATAACGGTACGCATATGAAAAAAAAAGGGGGTGCAAGGTCAATAGTATAGGGGTGCGTATGTAAAGAAAAAAAGGGATGCAAGATCAATAGTATAACGGTACGCATATAAAAAAAAGGAGGTGCAAGATCAATAGCGTAAGGGTGCGCATGTAAAGAAAAAGGTGTGCAAGATCAATAGCGTAAGGGTTCGCATGTAAAGAAAAAGGTGTGCAAGATCAATAGCGTAAGGGTGTGCGCATGTAAAGAAACAGGGATGCAAAAAATAAAGTAGGCCAGGAAAAAAAAAAAAAAAAAAAAAAAAAAAAAAAAAAAAAAAGGGGGGGGGGGGGGGGGGGGGGGGTTTTTAAAATAAATTTTTTATAAAAAAAAAAATTATAAAGGGGTTTTTTTTTTTTTTTTATACCAATAATTATT
>MU864965.1:184662-226193 GCA_033576145.1 Cladorrhinum samala
AACCACCCCCCCAACACCACCCACATAAACAACCCCCCCAAAAACCCAAACAAAAAAAAAAAAAAAAAAAAAAAAAAAAAAAAAAAAACCCCGGGGGCGGGGGGGGGGCACGGGGGTATTTACATATACATTTTTATAATAGAAAATCTTATCAAGGGGTTTTTTTTTTTTTTTAAATCCAAATTAGATAGTATGCAATTAATATAAGCATTGGTGGTTTGGTTTGGGATTTGTAGCAGCGGGTGGAAGAAGGATTGGGGTTGATGATTGTTTGGCAGGCAAAGTCTAGGAATACCCTAACCCTTTTTTTGAAAATTCCGATTTTTTGTTGCCTACTTTTGATGGATTTTATATTCGTTCAGGAAGTACGGATAATTCGTCCGTTCAGGTTGCTTTAAAAAGTCTTCTTATTAGTCTTTCGGGGAAAGTATTCACGGAAATCCTAGCCCTAGACTGGGGGAATTAAGTTGGAGGCTATAGGGTGGTTGTTGCCCGAAAATAGGTACCGTACCTACTTCTGGGTAATTTTCCGTGGGAGAAGGTTTCCAATTTTAAAAAAATTGAAACCGACTTTCAAGAAGAATTTTCAGGCAAAAAATCGCACCCTAAAATATTCAGAACAAGGTCTGCTCAAATTTTTTTAAATTTTTTTTTTTTTTTTTTAAAAAAAAAAAAAAAAAAAAAAATTAAAAATTAAACCCGATTTAGAGGTTGAACAGAGTCACAAAGTCACAATGATCATTTCCACAAACCCTTACTGGGGCCCTATGGTTATATATATATATTGCGTCAATGAGTTCCTAGTGTTGAACTTGCTGTTTCCAATGTCGTGGCGCGTGAGCTCATAAAATACGTTACAAGATCATTCTCCATTGCGCCTGATAGTGCCTTATCCTGGCACCGAAGGGTATTAGAATCACCATGCCAACACCGATAACTGCAACAAAGATGCCCGCCTGGGCGCCGAAACAGTCGACGTATCCCACTTCCTCGACCCACGGAACAATGCCATACAGGAACCCAAACGCCACAATGTTTTTGGAGCCTAGAGTAGGTAGATGCAGCGCCGGGCGCGGTCAGTTTTAACGTTTCAGGTTGGGATAGCAGGTGTTGGTCAAGAAATTTATTAGTTTCACGGAGTGATCAACTTACCGTTAACCAGCATCAGGGCGTCCGAGTTGACGGGCAGCAGACAATCCGACACGTAAGCCATGGTGATGGTCGGGACTGCGGTCAAGGCGAACGACACCATTCCGTACCCGAAGAACAGCGAGGTCCAGTGCAGGGTCCGCTCGACGCCGTACCCGAACAGGACGCAGCCCGCTCCGGTTACCAGCAGAGGGAGAGCGCAGAGGTGCAGTCTGCTCTCCGGTTCGAACACTCCGCGGTTCCTGCGGGCTCGCCAGTCGCAGAACCTGTCGACCAGCTGCCCGCCGGCGTATGAGCCGAGGATGTTGCCCAGCAGCCCGGGGATGTTTATCAGGCCGTTCACGGTCGGCGACCAGCTGTAGGGCGGGGATTGGAGGACGAATGGGTTGAGGATGTTGATGGAGACCGTGAGCACCAGGGAGGCCGCGTAGGAGAGGAAGGCGTAGAGGACTGCCGGGTAGATGAAGAGCGGGAGGGGCCGGATGAAGAATTTGAGGAGGTTGTTGTTGCTGTTGTTGTTGTTGTTGTTGTTGTTGGGGTGAGAGGCTGACTCAGCTGAGAGGGGATTAGATGGTGAGTAGAGGGAAAGCTGTTGCAGGTAGGATTTTGGAGGGATGGTTGGAAGGGGAGAAGGGGCTGGAGAGGGGGTTCGAGACGGTTCTTTTTGGCCTGTGCCAGGTAGCTTCTTCAACTCTGGTTCAGGCTCGGGAGAGAAGGGGCTCGTCGAGCTGTCGTCGCGGAAGTAGCGGGTTTCCGGCACGAAGAACACCACGGTCAAAAAGTTTATGGCCGTCAAGATCACCGAGATCCATTTGTGCCACCGCCAGCTCAGGCCCGTCACGACGAAGCCGCACACCAGGGGCCCGACCGTGTTGCCGCCCGAGATGAAGGCCATGTACAGTCCGGTTTTGGCGCCGCGCTCGTGGAGAAAGTAGAGGTCGTTGACGATGCTCGCCCCTAGCGCTTCGGTCGAGGAACCGGCGAACGCCGCGATGATGTTGGACCACAACAGCGATTCGAAGGTCCTGGCCGTCGCGCCCCAGATATACGAGGCGCACAGCAGGCCCGAGGCGAAGACGAATACCGGCCGCTTACCGAAGCGGTTGGCCAGGGGAACCCAGAAGAAGTTAAAGACGCCCAGCACGAGGATGGGCCAGAGGAGGAGGTCGCTGGTTTCCGAGACGGACTTGCCGAACTCCAGCGAGATGATGTAAAAGGCCGAGCTCAAACCTCCAATTCCGAAGTTGGTGAGGAAGGTGAAGGCGCAGACGGAGATAAAGGCGACGTGTTTCTTCCACTGCGGCCAGCGCAAGGGGTCATTGGGGTCGTTTGGTGAGGGGTGGGGGACCAGGACGAGGGAGGATGATGAGGAAGACGCATCATCTTTGCGAAGTTGCACTGTTCCCTCAGTCCTGTCTAGTTCGTGGAGGGTGTGTAGGCGCATCTTTTCGCGTTCTGTCGCTTGGAAGACCACCGCCGTCTTTTCTTTTACGAACTTAGTGATGGGAAATGGGGGGGGGGGGAGGTTCGCTTCTTCAATGATAAAGATGTTGGAAGAGGTTACACCCTGCTGATATTTTGTGCATTGTAAGTTGTCTTCCTTAACCCCAACATGGCTAACCGCCGCGACACGCCAAAATTGGTGATCGTGGCCATATTAAAGGCTTCACTTGCAGATGTCCAATAATATGGATCTGCCACCACCGGACATCCGTAGCGACATGTCCGTCTCGGTCAGTGCGCTGACGTTTCACCCTATAGGGCCGGCTTTACGCCGTTGACACACTTATTGCTTATCTGCTGCTTAATATTTAATGGATTTTGACACCATTGTTACATTTTGTCGCTGATTTGTTGCTTAATATTGGATGGGCTTGGAGGTGCAGGCCCGGTCTCTTATCTAGAGATAACTATTGATGTTGTGTAACGCTCCGACAATCCTACCTAACAAAGCTGATAATTGGTATATCTCTTAGCTGGATTGAATGCATGATGGGTAGCTTTTAGTTTTCATGGGTGGGAACGAGATTATCCTTGTTCATTTTGTCCCATACTGCCGATATTTGAAACAGTGACCGGCATTGACAAGTTGTGTGAATCGGGTTTCGAGTCTCACCAGCGTGGTACCTACAAATCTGATCATAACATTTACCATTGCACCAGTCTCAAGTGCTATGGCCGCGTCTACTTGGTTGCCCCCAAGTCTAAGAAACATACCTACACACTTGTTGCCCTGGGGTTGCTTGTTCAGATGACGCTAGGAATGGTGTCGTTAATTCGTCTTTAAACTACAAAAACTTTCATATGAGCTTCCCATCAAGTCATTCTTTTTATGAATGATATCTGTAGTGTCTAGTGTGATCCTTTTCTTATTTTATTTTTCTATTCCTACGCAAAGGTTGCCATGGAGATGGGATAGGGGTTAAAAACAACAACAAAGGCCAGTGTACAAACTTGTGGCATTGCCATGGTCAAAAAAGCGCAGTTTCACGCATTCATCAATGTAAACACCAAACAAACCCTCTTTTATTTCTACAAGATGCGTTTCAGAATGCCAGAAAGAGATCTAGAATTTTACGAGTCAGCATGATCCACTTCCCACACGGCCGTTGATCAGATCTGCATCGCATGAAACGGGCAACAGCGGGCTCCACCACATCAATCTTCCCCAAGCTTTCCTACGAGACGATCTCCTTCAATTTGGCTGTAACGTTGAAATATTAAATCGAGGATTGCGGGAATTCCCATGATCCACAGCAAAAATTTGGCGGCGGCAATTTCCTCGTGTCCTGACGTCGGAGATGCAGTTTCCAAATAGTCAACGTATACGAGGTCCCGCGATGGGAAGGAAAAGGCCGAGGTAGGGGGCATGCTTGGCAGGCAACAAACAACAAGACAACAACTCCCATCCCACAGCCCGATAAACTTTTAGAGCAAGCCGGTAGCCTATGGCAGTGCCTTCATAACAGCATTAACCAAGGCATCAATTTCATTAGTTCCCCACTGTGCCCCTTTCAAAAGAATGATTGAAGCGATTCCCAGGGGGGGGGGGACCCGCTTCTCCCGTGTTCCACCAGTCTCTCCACTGTCAGCATCGTAACCAGCATCATCCCGACTCGGCCCCGTGTAAGTGTGCCATGGATCAGCAGGGCTACCCGAGATCGTGGGAAAAAATACCCAAGAAGAGTAAAAACCCAAATAAAGTCAAATACTTCCCTTTCGATCCCGACTTTTAACAACTTTTTTCAATTTCTCTCCCCCCCACGCTCTTTATCATTTTCATCATTTGGTTCTCACGACCACCAACACTCTTTTTCCCCAAACTCACTACTGAATTTTTACCTACCCGCCGCGCTCACGGCGATTACAAAAACAATATGCGCGTCCTCTCGTTCGTCTCCGCCGTCTTGGCAGCCTCCCCGCTGGTCTCGGCCATCAAATTCGAAGCCCCCTCTGCCAACTCGACCCTCTCCAAGGGGCTCTCCTACTCGGTCAAGTGGTCTTCGGTCGATACCGACCCCACCATTTTCTCCCTCTACCTCGTCAACTTTGTCAACTGGCCTCCCTTTTACACGGAAATCGCAAGCAATATTTCCACCTCGTCCGGCGCGCTGGACGTCACCATTCCCTGCGCCGTCGACAACAGCTGGGGATATCAGTTGTATGTTTTTATACCAAACCCCCTCCCCCCCCCCACCCAAATCCTCCCTGAATATTCTCTGACTTTTAAAACCAAAGCAACGCTATAAACGGGACAAACGTCTACGTGATCCACGCTCAAACGCCAAGATTCTACGTGTCCGGCCGCTGCCCTGACAAGATCGTCCACGAAGAGAAGCCCCTCGACCCCATCCCGACGGACACCCTCAAGGACAAGCCAGAGAGTTGCAAGGCCGTAACCGTAACCGCAACCGAAACCGCCACCGTCACTCTCGGCCCGGCCGCCGAAGCCACTTGCGCGTCCGGCGCCGAGCCCGCCACCGTCACCGTCACGGCCGTCGCCACTACCGTCGTGACAATTACCCCCGGCGGCTCTGCTGAGACTCTCTCTTGCGTGGTTGTTCCGACGTCAACTTTGGATTCCCTGCCTCAAGAATCCGCTCCCGGTATCGTCGGGTCCCCCGCTGCGCCGGAGGAGAACCAGCCTGAGCAACCAGCCACCACGGCTGCGCCCACCCCGAACTGGGAGGGAAGCTCCGAGCCCCCCGTCCAGACTGTTTACTCGACAAAGTATATTGATTTGTCCGAGGTTCAGGACGGCCAGTGTGCTTGCTAAAGTAGGTAAGGTACCTACCTACCTACCTGAGTCACCTAATCTGGGTTGATTGAAAACCGCATACTTGGGTATGTTCTCGCAGGTATTATACCTACCGTGACCACGATCTGAAAGATTGGTAACATGGGGGAGAGGGGGTTGGATATGTATGTATATAAGAAGAAAATAGAATCTACGGTGGCATGTATGTACATACCTAGAACTCATGTATCTTGGGTTGAAAACACACCCACTCCCTGTTTTCAGATCCAGCCAGGCTGCCATTGTTCCGTTGCTCTAGGGTATTTTACGCAAGACAGAACCTTCAGGGCGTCACTCAACAAGAAAAAAATTGGCATTTGATCATTGCTAACTTGACCAGGTACCCTAGACATATTAGTGATGTCTTTTTCAGTTTGAACACACCGTGACACGCAGGACACAAACGAGATGGCGCCACGAGGTCTCGGGGTAGAACAAATATTAAACAACCAACTCTCAAACTAAACAAAAATGTACTCTTTTGTTTATGGTGGGGGAGGAAAAGAAAACCAAAAACCAATAAATTTCCCCTATTCTTTGTATGAGAGACTGGGTATATTTTGGTGTCAAGTCCCACCCCTCTTTGTCGGGTCCTTGCCCCTTCTTTCTCCTTTACTAAATTTAAGGTAGGTAAGGTAGGTAGGTTGGCACCTGGTTCATCTTGCTCATCCATCAAAACCCAAAACTAAACATTACATGTTGACTTGAAGCAAGGACAAGAGCTTCTGTTGAAGCCAAAAAATAAAAAAAATAAAATGAGATGAACACGCAAAATAATAACACATTGATATCTCATTTCCCTTTATTCCGCTTAAGAAAACTCCTCTATTATTAACCATGATCCCCTCGAAACCTGACTCAAAACGCGATCCACGTATCAATCAAATTTTTCACGGCCGCAAAAAACAATCCAGTCCAACCCAAAGACGTTTGCTTTTCCCCCTCGGCGTCTGCCCCCCTTGCGTTCATCCCTCAATCAACGAGGCGTATAATAAATATCCAAAGCCGGCCTATCCCACAAGTGAAACGACTTTTGCCGCTCCATCCAGCCCTGCATCCCTTCACCGAGCTTCATGTCGAAATCGAGAAGGATTCGGCAGAGAATCAACCTCATCTCTGCTTGAGCAAGACTGTAGCAGCGGCAGATATTATATCAGTACACATACTTGGCTAAAATCAAAAACAGGCGATAAAAAAAAAAGAAAGAAAGAAAGAAAGAAAGAAAGAAAGAAAGAAAGAAAGAAAGAAAGAAAGAAAGATGGTAAGTAAGGTAGAGCATCTCACCTTCTACCAATGCAGTTCCTGGTCCCGTATCCAAACGGCTGGGAAGCCTCCAGGTTATTATTATTATTCCGTTTAATTCCGGCTTCCCTTTCTCCCATCCATCGTTCGGGGGAAAACTTCCAGGGGTCAACAAAGTTTGCCTCGCTGTGATTCGAGGACCAGTTTTGGACTTCGACCATTGTCTGTGTGTAAAACAAAATTTTTGTTTAGTCATGTCCCTGATATAGAATCTTTTTTTTTTTTTTTATGATTTATAGGTGAATCGAAGGTGAGTGAAAAATATTTAGTACAAACTTACACCGCCGGGGATATACTGGCCCGCTATCTGTTTTCCCTCGGGGGGGATGATCCTGACCAGGTTCGCCGGGACCGCGGGGTACATTCTGAGCGTCTCGTTGATGACGGCCGTCAGGTACGGCATGCGCGAGACCTCGCTGATGGTGATGTCGTCGGCGGTTTTAAAGGTTGACCGGATCTCGTCGGTAAGCTTTCTGTAAGCATCCGGATGGGTGCCCAAGAGGTAAGAGATCCCGCAGAGCGTCGTGGCCGAGGTTTCCGAGCCGGCGATGGTCAGGAGGAAGGCGTTTGAGGTTATGCTCGCGTCTGACATGTTCTGGGTTTGCGGGAGCAAAGGGGCAGATCATCTTAGTAGGTATGTCACTTATACGAAAAGATATCAGTATACTTGGTAAACATGATACGCACCCATTCTTCCCGACGAGCAATCAGCTCCTCCAAGAGATCGTCCCTCCCCCTCGGCATGGCCAGCCGCTCGTCCATCATGCCCTTCATGACCTTTTGTATCATGTCCATCGACCTCTGCCCGACCGTCTTGGTCAGCAGCTCGATGATCCACCGCTGGTCGAGGTAGCACAGCGACACGAAGGCGGTCCACGCCTTGATGCTCGAGAACAGCCAGGCGACGTAGAGGTGGTACTCGCACTTTTCGAGGCATCGGAAGCTCTGCCCGAACACGAGGTCGCCGATGATGTCAAACGTCGCCCAGTTGAAGAAGGCGGCCATGTTGAGCGCCGCCTCGCCGCCGCCGGACTTTTCGCGCATGCGCCGGACGAGCAGGTCGGTGTACCTGCGCAGCATGGGCTCCATCTTGCGCAGCGAGGCGTCCGAGAAGCCGCCCGAGAGCGCGCGGCGGACCGTCTGGTGCTCGTGGAAGTCGGCGCTGGCGACCGAGTCGGGCTCGCCCAGCACGACCGTGGTGAACTTTCTCGACTTGGGCATCTCGGGCCAGCCGCTCTTGTTCTTGCCGATGGGGCCGTATATGTCGTTCCATGCTGCGGGGTCGGTGAAGGACAGGTGGCCGGGCGCAATGCGCACGACGGGGCCGTAGCGGTCGTGCAGCTTCTGGATCTCAAAGATGCCCGTCCCAAAGGCGTTGCCGAACGCGTGCGGGATGCGCGACGCCCGGCGATGCAGAGGTCCGGGGAAGCGGCGGAGCGGGTGGAAGTAGAGGTTGTATACGATGATGGTGGCGCGCCATGTCAGTATCTGTTTGTGTAAGATTATCTCAGTATTAATTATCTAGAAACAATCATAACTCCATGGTGTGATGCACTCCATCATTCATTCATACCAGAACCAGTGCCGTGGTCAATAGCAGTGATCGACTCGTCCAAGGGATGCCGTCTCCGGCGAGATGTTCACCAAGCTTACTGCTTGTCGTCGTCGTCATGCTGATGAGATATCTGCATTCGTCTGCTTCTCAATGTATTTTCCAAATCCCAAAAAAAAACTCAAAAAGATGAAAGAAATTGAGAATTTTCTCAAGACGCCCATGGCAGATTTTGGCGATCGGGCGCGAGCAGCTGAGACACACTCCGCAGCATTCCTTGGCCCCATGTCGTTTACGGCAAGATCTTGCAAGTTTAATTGGACCAACACTGACGCCTCCATTCCACGAGTTATCTCGAGGGCGAGCGGGCGAGCGGGCCCATGCATTATCGGTACGTGGTACGTGATAGGATGATACCAAAATACGTACAATTCTAGAAAAAGGCGGTGACAAATATGTGCCATTTTTCAAACAGACACACAAACAGACACACCTGAATTTGTAAAGCCCTAATTTCTACACCAATAATTGCCAGACTCGACACGTCGATGTCATGCCCGTCTTGGTATTATTACCCTTCTCTTCGGAACGACCAACGAGGTATCTCCCGTCAGGCGAGAGAAAGGGTTGATGGTGCATCCGGTCTGCGTCCTGCGCCACGCAAAGCATTTGGCCGCGCATGGCATTCCAAACTTGGATGGAGCCCATAACTGCCCGTCCAATGATGATGTCGGTCCCCCTTGCTGCAACACCAACCTGAGCGTTGTCTTTCGCCAGGCCCGGCAGGAAGTGAAGATTCCGGTCCAAGATGATTTTGGCGGCGTTGATGTCCCAGATAACCAGCCTGCCCGTCCTGCCGAGCCACGCGGAGAGAACCCACCGCCCATTCCATTCGAGAATGCGTATCGCCCTTGGTTTGAGGTACAACGTCTCCGTCATCTCGAGCGGGGCCTGGACGACGTTCAAACACGCCCCTGAAGCTATATCCCACACAGCAAACGCCGTGGCGGGTCCAGGGACTTTCTCGTTTTCCGCCTGGAGTTTCCAGCTGACAGTGGCGAGCCGGGAACCATCGGGCGAGAAAGCCAGCCGTGCCATCTGTTGACCCGGAAGCAGAAGATGCCCCTTGACGTTGCCGACTTCCTCAAGCTTGGTCCGGTCGTGGGACACGCCAAGAACTCTCACTTTCCAGAACCTGTCGTGGGCTCGAGTGCTGTCGACGGCGCTGCTGAAGGCCAGCCCAATCCTTTTGCTGTCGGGCGAAAAGGCGGAATCGCCCTTCCAAAGCTTGTGACGGTGTCGGTGTTTGATATGGATCATGCACCCGCAGTCTCCGCCGCCCAAGCGCAGCCTCTTGGTCAGAGAGAAGATTGAAAAGGTTTCGTCATCGCACCGGAGGACCAAGGTCCCGTCGGGAGAGCACCTCGTCCAGCCTCCAAACCAGTGTGGGGGCGCTTTCAGGTCCAGACCCTGCTTGTGGTTTTCATCAAAGCGCAGTATCCTTTTGTTGCCCTTTGCCTGGTCGACGACCATGACGCAGGAGCCCTTTCCCTCTGGGCTCGGCGCAATCGTTATGGTTGCGTCCTCAGAGACGGCGGGGACGTCGCAGATGTACTTGGCCTGCATAGATGCAGGAACGGCGTTGTAATATTTATTGATCATGCCTGTGCCCGTACTTTTCGATTTGATTTCGTCTCGCTGGCTCTGCACGCAGGCAGCTGCAATTTCAAGAAATCTTTGAACGCGAAGGGTAGTCTCTCTTGTCGAATGGGGAAACGTCCTCTGCTCGTGGATAGCGCCGATGCTAGCTTGCAGCTTGGCCACATTTTGGAGCACGTAGGTCGCGTCTATGTCGATAGCTCGAAGATCGTGATTGATTCCGGCATGTATGGCATCAACCCTCACGGACCTGGCGACGGTGGGCGTGTCAGCAAAAGCATCCCCCTGCCTTGCGCGCTGGCAAGCAGCGTTCTCCTCAAAGTGTCTCACAATTTGACAATATCCAGGGCGATGGCGAGAGCTCTTTTGTGGAAATCAATGCGCACTATGCCGAGCTCGGCAAAGTCGACTGTCTCGTCAGCTGCATCCAGCTCATCACAGACGTCCACAACGCTCCGGAGCAGATCTTGGATGCTGAGGCCGATGTGGCCGGGCAGTGCTGAAGCCCCTGCTTCGATGCGGTCGGCAAGGTGGTCAAGATTATCAACCAATTCTGAAACTCCACGGCGGGCGTACAATGCTGCGGGAAACTTGAAGGCAAAAGCGTCAAAGTTGTCTCTTGACTTTGCTGCTCTCGGGAGCAGGGATACAGCGGCGGCAACGACAGAGCTGTTGAGATCTGACATGCTTGCCGGCCGCTTTGCTCATGACGGAGAGAAAGGATGTGAAGAATAATAAAGAGGAGCTCAAAGGGAGGAAAGAGAGACCTTGTGCTGGTGCCAGTGGAATTCCAGAAGCAGTTTGTAATTGTTTTGTATTGAATAGTTCGAGCGGCAGTTGATCCTCCAAAGGTCAGGGGCGCAACAGCAGCGGGATAGGCCGGTCCAGACATCCAACGAGGGTGGGTGCCTCCTCTCACCGGCATCATCCGCCCTCGCTCCCCGGTCTGCACGGTCGTTGCAAAATGCTGCATTGCCTTGCCTCCCCTGTTGGTTATTCGTCATTTATGACGGAATGCAGACAACCTAAACGAGAGTTGGAATAATTACGCTTCAAACATCCGCTTAAACATCCGACCGTGTTCATGCTTGGTCGTTCTCCTGTTGAATCCAACCTTGAACTCTCCCCTTGGATTTTCTCTTCCCTCCCAACCCCCTGTCTCTACCTAGGTAATTAACTGCAGCCTTGTCCTTGGCAGAGTAGCATTTACTCGTACGCGAATTTCAAAGATAATAGTCACTAGTGATTGAATAGAATCAAGCCTGAAGAGATGGGTATAATTACCTAGTAGGGGCCATAGGTCACAGTAGGTACCTATGTAGCTATCCCCAAAAGTCGCCCCAGACTGCCATTCGTACCCACTTGTTCTCAAGCCACCTTCCTGGGATTGGCTACCGCAGGCGGGTACCCGATTCGTTGGGCTCCAACCGTTGCAATTTTTTTTTTTAATAATTTTTTTTTTTTCCTTCAAAGGAAAACCCACCTACCCCTGGTCCCCTTTCATAACCGCCCCCCCACACACAACCATCCAACATCTAATCCTCCAAAAAAAACCAAAAGATGGAGACTATCGCACCCGACCAGCAGTTCAACCGCATCTATGTCGGCAGCCTTGACTACAACGCCAAGCCTGCTGACATCGAGGAACTCCTCCACGAGTCCAACCTGGACGACTTCGAGAAGATCCATCTCAAGGTCGACCCTATCAGCGGCCGCAACCCGGGCTACTGCTTCGTCCAGTTCCCGTCCTACGAGCTTGCTGCCGGCGCGCTGGACCAGCTCGCCGGCAAGTCTCTGCTCGGCAGGAATCTGAAGCTGGGCCCTTGCTACCCCACGGGCTCTTCTCAGCAGACTTCTCGCGCGTCCTCCGACTACCGCCCCGCTTCCCAGCGCTGGGGCGACCGCAGGGGTCAGAACGTGGACAATGCTGAGAACCAAGCTTCCTATGGCAGCGCTGCCCAGTTCGACAGACACAAGGTGAACGACGGAACTCGCGTCCGTGTCGGTACGTTGAATCGTTCTTCTTCAAAAAAAAGTTACCATTGACTTTTCATCCTTTGCTGACTATTTGTCTATAGAGGGCCTCCCCGATATTGCTGATCAGGATCAGAACGATGCCGAGATCAGGGATATTTTCGCCGGCTTCGACGTGTGAGTTTTCATTCACATCATCAAGGGTGACATCAACTAATTCTCGTGGCAGTGTTGCTATCGGCAAGCGTGCCATCCCCTACTCGCTCCGCGGGACTCCTGGCAACCACCATCACTGCTATGTCGACTTTGGCTCCAAGGAGGAGGCTCAGAGGGCCGCCAAAGAGGCCGACGGCAAGGACTTCGGGGATAGCATCCTCAAGGTCTCGGTCGCCCGTCCCTCGAACCGCTACCAGGGCGGCCAGAACCGTGACCAGGACTCGCAGGCGCAGCCTTCCGGCGAGCGTGGCTTCGGCCGTGGAAGACAGCAGGGAACCGACCGCGCCGAGAGGAACGAGCGCGGCAAGACTATCATGGAGGCTTCCAGCTGGCGTCGCGCGGCCTAATAAAGTGCCGAATCATGTTTTATCACGTAACACACCGTGACGTTTTGTGTAATGGTGGGAAATATCGTCCGGCCCACCTGTGATGGGCCAGGTTTTGGAGGATCCGAGTAACTTACCTACTGTCTGTCGTAACAGTCGGGCGTCTAACGCTTGTGAGCTCCTGGCACTTGCCGAGCTGACCGATCAAGATCCTGTCGAAACAGCCTGGGAAGCGATCTTTGTGTACTTCCACGTTTCTTTGACAGGGGGCCCAACCGCTGGGCCGCTATTTTTTATTTATTTTTTCCTTCTTCTTTTTTTCTTTTCGGCTTTTATTTACTCTCTAAAACCTCCTCACGGAAACCCTTCACCTTATTGTGCTTCATCACCCAGACTCGAACATGGCTCTACTACTTCCGCTACTAATAATACTCACCCTCCACCTACTCTCGAATCTTAGCTACGCCGCCATTCCGGTCTCGATTTCCAAGTTCTCTCCATACCTCGAACAACGAGCATGTGTCAAAAGCTGCATCTGGGCCGGGGGGTTCAGTGATCTCGTCTCGCGGATCGGCTGCAACTCGCCGCGCGTCAATGAATGCTACTGCCAGTTTGAAGCCGCAAGCACGGCAAGCTGGTTTCTCTCCGGCTGTGTGGCCAGAGCCTGCGCGACCACCAGTGATGCCCAAATCGTGACGAGCGCCTGTTCTGTCTATGGCGCGTACTGTGCAGCCAACAACCTACCCATCCCCACAGTCGCCTCGATCAATTACTCGGAATATCTCTCCATGCCGACGTGCGTACGAGATTGTCTTTGGCATGCCGGCCAAGATACAGACGACTTGATGCCGAATATGGGATGCCGTGCGCCGTGGGATAACGGATGCCTGTGCAACGCCACTTTGGCGAGAACTGGGAGCGCCTTCATATGCGTCGCGAGCAGATGCGGTGCCCCTACGAATGGAATGCAGGTTACGTCTGCGCTGAGTGTACACGAGGATTACTGTTCTTCAGCGGGATTGCCTTTGCATCCAGTGGCCGCCGGGACCGCCACAGCTACTCTTGGTGTTGCCACCGCTCCTTGGAAAGAACCGTCTTCAGGCATGATATCTGAATTAATCTCCCATGAGATTAACACCTATATACGCACAAAGACCCCACACTGACACATTGGATCGTAGCAGGTCTTTCGACTGGGGCCATCGCCGGCATAGCAGTTAGCTCTACAGTCGCCGTCATCGCTACCATAGCATTCGCGGCGTTTGTCTGTTTCGAGAAGAGGAAATCCAAGCCAAAACCAAACCCAAGTGAAGAGCAGACGGCAGCTGCACCACTCGTCCATGAAAAGCCGGCGGAGCAAGAGGTCACGGAGGCTGATGCGACAGGCACTCCGAGACCGGTCGAGTTGTATGGGACGACGACCACTCGAGACATTCCTGCAGCTGAGCTGCCATCCTGATGGCCATATATTAACAAGCGGCCAGAAGGGTGGGGGAGGGGAATACGGCCAAAGCTTCAGACTACACTTGTCACCAAAACAGCCATGATTGCCTATGCTGGGGTAGCCCATCTTTTTGTTATTCCCACATTTCACCTTTTTCTCTCTTTATATCGTTTCTTTTTCCCGTCGATTCGCAGACTGTTGCTCTGCAGAGTCAGGATCCCCAGCATCTGTGCCTGTATCGAATTTACTCGGTAGAAGGGGGTTAAATTGCCGCCCCAATAGGACCCCGGCTACGATATTATGTTCCTTGGAAAAGTAGTGAGGGGGCAGCATCAGCGACCGCGGCTCAACTGCCACCGAGCGGCCCATCCCGTCATCCGCACCCATCGGGTGGCGGCAATCTGTTCGGCTGTGGTTAACACTAGAGGAATGCCCGAATATATGAAGGTTGAACACCACCAACACTACTCCAGGTAGCTCTGAATCCTCCCTCGGGATGTTGGCCATTGCTAGCCCCTGAATCGCCGCTCACTCTCGCCACCTCGCCATCATGAGACCTACTTGGGGAGCACGGTTTCTCGTGCTCACAGGAACTGGAGCAACAGCTTTCCGATATCCAGATTGCGTAAATGGGCCTCTCGCGCAAAACACGGTATGCGATCATAAAGCGTCACCTCCCGAAAGGGCTTCGGCTCTAGTAAAGGCCATGAATATTCAAGAGAAGCTGGCAAATCTTGTTGAGTAGGTACATTACCTTGGGTACCTACACCCCCCCCCCAAAAAAAAAAAGTTGCACCCTCTGATTATGTACTATACAGTGTGAGCCTCGGAGCTCAAAGACTCGGCTTACCCGCCTACGACTGGTGGAACGAAGCTCTGCACGGCGTTGCTGCTTCCCCGGGCGTGAGGTTCAACTCGACCGGAAGCCCCTTTTCCTATGCGACCTCATTCCCAAACACCATCACCCTGGCGGCTGCTTTCGACGACGACCTTGTGCACGATGTGGCAGACGCCATCAGCACGGAGGCTCGCGCCTTCAGCAACGCCGGGTTTGCGGGGCTGGATTATTGGACTCCAAACATTAACCCCTACAAGGACCCCAGATGGGGAAGGGGACATGAGGTGTGTTGACATCCCAGCCCAAGGCTATTTAAAAGGAAGATACCTAACTAAATGCAACCCCTGCCAGACTCCGGGGGAAGACCCCGTCCGCATCAAGGGATACGTCAAGGCTTTGCTCGCAGGTCTGGAAGGGAGCCACGAGTCTATCCGCAAAGTGATTGCGACCTGCAAGCATTTCGCAGCGTACGACCTCGAGAGGTGGCAGGGGGTGGTACGCTACAGATTCGACGCCGTCGTGTCCTCGCAGGATTTGTCAGAATATTATCTCCCGCCGTTCCAGCAATGCGCGAGGGACTCCAAGGTCGGATCCTTCATGTGCTCGTACAACGCTCTCAACGGCACGCCGGCGTGCGCCAGCACCTACCTCATGGACGACATACTCCGCAAGCACTGGAACTGGACCGAGCACAACAACTTCATCACCAGCGACTGCAACGCGATCCAGGACTTCCTCCCCAACCAGCACAACTACAGCCAGACACCGGCGCAAGCAGCAGCGGACGCCTACAACGCCGGCACCGACACGGTCTGCGAGGTCCCCGGCTGGCCGCCCTTCACCGACGTGGCGGGAGCGTACAACCAGTCCCTCCTCTCCGAATCCACCATCGACCGCGCCCTCCTCCGCCTCTACGAAGGTCTCATACGCGCAGGCTACTTCGACCCCGCTTCGGCCGACCCGTACCGCTCCATCAGCTGGTCGGACGTCAACACGCCCAGGACCCAGGCCCTGGCGCTTCAGGCGGCTGTAGACGGCATCGTCCTCCTCAAAAACACCAACGGCAACGCCGTGCCCATACCGGACCTCCGCAACAAGACAGTGGCGCTCATAGGCCACTGGGCCAACAACCCCCGCCAGCTGCTGGGAGGGTACAGCGGCACCCCTCCCTACCTCATCACCCCGGTCCTGGCCGCCGCCCAGCTGAACGTGACCTACACCACGGCCTCGGGCCCGGTGAACGAGACGGACCCGTCCCCCTGGCTCGACGCCACCCTGGCCGCGGCTTCCAAGGCCGACGTGATCCTCTACTTTGGCGGGACCGACCTCTCCATAGCGGCCGAGGACCGCGACCGCGACTCGATCGCCTGGCCGCCCGCCCAGCTGTCCCTCATCAGCAGCCTGTCGTCGCTGTCCAAGCCTCTGATCCTGTTCTCCCTGGGCGACCAACTCGACTCCTCCGCCCTGCCCCGCAACCTCTCTGCGCACTTTTGGGTGGGGTACCCGGGGCAGTCGGCCGGGCGCGCCGTCTTCTCCCTGCTGACCGGGGAGGCCTCCCCCGCGGCCAGGCTGCCCGTGACGCAGTACCCGTCCGACTACACCGGCCGGGTGCCGCTGACGGACATGTCGCTGAGGCCCGGCGCCGCGAACCCGGGGCGCACCTACAGGTGGTTCGGCGAGCCCGTCGTGCCCTTTGGGTTCGGGCTGCACTACACAAACTTCACCGCGAGGTTCGGCGTGTTTGAAAAGGTTCAGTTCGACATCGGCGAGCTCGTGAGCGGATGCAGGTTGGGTCAGAGAGTCTACGAGCACCTGGACCTGTGCCCGTTTGCGCCGCAGGTTTCCGTCTGGGTGTCGAATGCTGGGGCGAAAAATTCGGACTACGTCGCGCTCGTGTTCGTCAGGGGCGAGTACGGGCCGAAGCCGTACCCGAGGAAGACGCTGGTCGGGTACAGGAGGCTCAGGGGGATCGAGGGCGGCGCGACGGCCGCGGCGCCCATCGAGGTGACGCTGGGGAACCTGGCGAGGACGGACCTGGCTGGGAATCTGGTCTTGTACCCGGGCAAGTACAGGTTCCTGCTGGATGTGGACGAGGACCCGGCCGCGAGCGAGGTCGAGATTGAGCTGGTTGGGGAGGAGACTGTGCTGGATTGGTTTCCTCAGCCGGGGGGCAAGTGATCAGTAGGTAGGGATTCTTTTTAAAGGGGGACGTGAGGGGGCGGGGCAGGAGGATATGTGATGAAGATATTTGCATGATTTTTTTATTTTTTTTTGATTTTTTGATTTTTTTTTTCAAAAAACCAGCTTATCCAGAATATTCCCTTGTGTAATCAACATAGATAGGTAACCCTTGGGCTTGAAAGTCACAAAAGTTGAATCCACACACAAGTCCATCCAAGTAATGACCCGATTTTTTTTGATTTTTTTTCTTTAGAAAAAAAAAAAAAAAAAAAAAAAAGAATCCTAAACGTTTTAAACCCCACAATAAGATTGATTGATTGGTTGATTGATTGATTGATTAAGCTCCATTGACAACTTAAAAAGTTTACCTGGGTATATACGGATACTTCAGGTGGCTCTAACCTGACTGCCCACGCATCTGTCTAGGTACCTTACCTAGCTAGGCACGAAAGCAAGGTAGGTAAGGTATTTATCTGCTTGCTTACGTTTTCCCCCCCTTAATCATCCTAACGGATCCCTCCTAATTTATCCTACTAAGTCTAATCTATTACTTTTTTTTTTTTTTTTTTTTTTTTTTGGCCAAAACCCTTCCTAAATGTCAGAGAGCTTTTGTTTCTCTAAACATGTACTACTGTACATTACATACCAATTCGCATATTCCAAGATTCTCTCAGGAGCACGGAATATAGGTAGGTAGGTACCTAAGCAAGGTAAGAAAGAACATCTAAATGTCCCCGTTTTTCGAACCCGATGAGATGCCTCAGGTAGGTCAGAGGTACCTACTGTTACGTCATGTCAAGTAATAAGAACGCGTGGGAACTTTTATGGATCAAACTTCCTTCTTTATTTTTTTCAAATAATGCTGCACGCCGCGCTAACAAAGAAGTTTTTCCATACAAATACATTACGCAAGCAGGAAGAGACCAAACCCCATGACAATAAAGCTCTTGACTTGAGTGTGTTTGTTACAACATTTTGCAAAAAATTCACTTTTTATTGGGGTATGTACATTATTGTAAACAAAAAGAAACTTTGTTTACATTCCAAAATTGACATTTACAGGCACTGAGAGTACCAGTTGTTGCTAAAGGTGCACTTGTAAGGGCTGGCGCAGGCAGTGCACCCTGTGAAGCCTTGTCCTCCGCACTGGGCCCAACGCTGCGCGACGCAGCCCGTCTGAACTGGAGGCGAGCTGGTGGTCGAGGTGACAAAGGTAGGCACGGCGGTGGTGCTGGTTCGGGCGGTGGTGGTGGTGGTGGGAGCGGCGTTGCCGCCGGTGAGCCCGAACCACGCGAGATCGTGTTGGGCATTCATGTTGATGTTGTGGGTGATGCCGGCGCCGTAGACGCCGACCAGGTTGTCGCCGTACACGTACTTGGTGTAGGGGGAGGAAGGGTTGTTGGAGAGGGTCTGCTGGGGGGAGCCGTAGGTGTAGCCAAAGATGCCGGACCACTGCTTCAAGGTCTCCTGGAAGTTTTGGTTGTTGATGATCTCGTCAGAGGAGCCGTGGTAGATCATCATCTTGGGGCGAGCCCCTGCGTACCCGGGGTACATGGCCCTCGCGACGTCGGCCCAGTGCTGAGGGGTCGTGATTGACTGGCCGTTGGCGCAGGTCGAGTTCCAGCCGGCGACGGTGCCGGTTCTGAAGCAACCGGCCGAGACGCCGGCGTAGACGCTGCCGGCCTTGAACATGTCGGGGTACGTGGCAGCCAGGACGTTGGTCATCATGGCGCCCGAGCTGAGGCCGATGGCGAACACCCTGCTGGTGTCGACGCTGTACTTGGTGATGGCCCATTTGGCCAAGTTGGCAATCGAGGTGCTGTCGCCGCCGCCGTCGCGGGTCAGAGATGCCGGGCTCGACACGTCCCAGCAGCCGCCCGAGTTGGGGGACTCGGGGTAAAGGACGATGAAGCCCAGGCTATCTGCTGCAGACCGATATGCGATGGTGTTTCCTTGGAAGGCTGAAGCGCTGCCGCCGCAATAATGGGACTGGTTCGGGTTTTAATAGTTAGTACAAGGTACGGAGTTACAAAAAAAAAAAATTAAAAAAATTGTGGGCAGCCGTACAGCAACTATGAGAGCCGGATTTGCGGCCAACTTGTCAGGAACATAAATGTATGCTCTGATCCCCGAGGGGTTGCTACCCCAATTCGTGACCTGCTGAAGACTGGCGGCCTCGGAAAGGGATGCAAAGGCCAGGACGGCCGAGGTCAAAGTTGGGAACTTCATGATGATGTCGACAATGGATCGGGGAGCCGGTAGGAAAGCTGTCGATGGCAGGTCTCAAGCAAGAAGCACGAAACATCCATCAAATGGTGGTTCAAGGGAGGAGGGCTGCCCTGGTCTTATACGGCTTATTCCCTCTGCCCAGCAATGGCGTTCTCCATGCTTGAAACCGACATTTCGAGAGCGTGTGCAGTTGGCCCTCACCGTCGATGTTACGGACGGTCAACTTCCGGATGTACCATGGGGAGGCGAAGGGATACCGGGGCGGAACCCCCTCTTCGGTTGATGGGCGACCAGGTACGCGGTGAGTTAGCGATGTGACATGGCCCTTGTCGTGCGCTGCATCGTCGGTTCTCACTGCCATGATCCCCGATTTTTCGGGGGCGCGCCCATGTTCTATTTTTGCCGTCGAGCAAATCGGGCTTCATTCCTCCGCAAAACATGGCTTGGCCAAGGAGAAAGAAGGTTCCGTGCCGATTCCACGAACAACGGGCCGTTGCATGGCGTTGTTGGGGCTAGCCTCGAACAGGCCCAGAGCGCCGAAGCGGTGGCACAGACACCGGCCCCCCTTTTTTGCCTGAATATCTAGCGCGAGCCGCTTCATTTTTCCCCATGCCTCGACCGACCACCCGATACCACCCAAGATCCAAACGCACGACGAAACATCCGATGCAAAAAGAGGAGAATGGGAATGTGTTTGCATTTGACCATGTGATTAGTATTGTTATGTACGTATTTACACTTCTAGATAAGTAAACAGTTGATACACCGGGAACGCCGCGCAACGCTAGCTGTGTGTATGCAGCTCGCTAATTAGTCAACCATCTTTTTTTTTTTTTTTTTCCATCTTGTGGGTGGGTTTCTCCCCCCCTTTCATTTTGAGACCTGGGCCTTCTCTTCGTCTGTCGTCGTGTCGGAATCAACAGGAGCATTGGATCTTCTCGTCGCGGCACCTGCCTTCATCGCGTCCAAACCCGTCTTGTGCTCCTGGTGGTCCTTGCTCAGGGTGCGAGAGCCCACAAGAAGAGACACCAGGGTCCCAGCTCCAGCGAAGGCCACATACATGATGTACATGGTCCGAAGACTGCTGAAGTAAGCCTGGTGTGCGACTTCCCGAGCTTGCTCTGGCAGCTGCTTGACCAATCCGACACTCGAAGCCGCCGAGCCGCCGGAAAGCAGATCAGCAGTCTCAGGACCGAGCTCATCCCGCAGCCGCGGGTATTGATCCTGCATGCCGTTCTGGAAGACGACTCCGCCGATGACGACCGAGATGGACGTGAAGAGCTGGCGGACAAAGCCAAAAGTTGCCGTCGCCGCTGCCATATCCCGGCCTTCAACGGTGCTCTGAAGAGCAATGAGAGGGGCCTGGAAATTGGGTCCAACGCCCACGCCGGCGATGATCTGAAAGATGATAATCTTTGCCCAGTTTGCTCTCGGCTCGAGGTCGATGAAGAGACCGAAACCGAGCGTCATGATGGCCATTCCGGCGACGATGCACTCGAGGTACCTGCCCGTCTTCTTGATGACGACACCCGTGATGGCAGAGACCACCGAGAGCGAAAGAACAAACGGCAGGATATACAGGCCCGACAGCAGGGGTGTCGCACCAAGAACAGCCTGGAAGTAGAGCGGCAGGTAGTAACTTCCAGAAATGAAGACCATGCCCTGGAAAGCAGCGACGCCAAGGCTGGCCACGCTCGATCGTCGCTTGAAGAGTCTCAACGGCATTAGGGGAAACTTGGCCACCTTCCACTCGATGAGGACGAACAACCCAGCCGTCACCGCTCCAAAGACGATCAGGCAGACGACGGTCGCCGAGCCCCAGGGATGCGCAACCCCTCCAAACTCCAAGCCGAAAAGAACCATCAGGGTCGCTCCGATGACCGTCAAAGACCCGAGCCAATCCACCGCAGCCAGACCCTCACGGATCGGGGTCCTCGGATTGTGCAACTTGAGCACGAAAGCCAAAACCGCAAAACCGACTCCGGAGATCGGCAAGTTGATGTAGAAACACCACCTCCAGGTAACCTTGCTGGTAAAAACACCTCCGAGCACTGGCCCGATCGCGCTCGCGAGAGCCCAAACAATTCCCATGACGCCAAAGTAAACGCCTGCATTATAATAAAAATTTTATATCAGCTTCCAGGCATTTCAAGCATTGGCCAAAAAGAATCTGTTAAGAAAGACTCACCTCGCTTCCTCATGCTAAACAAATCGCTGATGCAGACATTGACCAAAATGATGACGCCGCCTCCCCCGATGCCCTGAATGGCCCTGGCGGCAATCAGCATCCCCATGTTCCTGCTGAGGGCGCTCAGCAGACTCCCGACCCAAAACACGGCAACGGCGATGAGCATGATCTGCTTCCTCCCCCAGATGTCGGACACCTTGCCCCACATGGGAGCCCCGGCCGCGCTGGCGAGCATGTATGCCGATCCGATCCAGGTGTACCCGGCCGTGGATTTAAAGTCTTGCGAAATCGTCGGGATGGCGACCGATACGATTGTCACGTCCAGCGCGGCGAGGAAGAGGGCGCTGGCCAGGGCTGCGATGATGAATGCCGTTTCGGTTGCCGTGCGGGATTCCTCCGGTGCTGCTGCATTCTGGGCGGCCGGGGCCGAATCGAGCTGGTCGAGGTCATTTTCTTTAGATATTGATGTTTTTGATGCCGACCGTTCTTGATTTCCTTCTTGTTCTTGTTGTTGTTGTTGTTGCTGTTGTGGTTGGTCATTAATGGGGGTGGTGATTGTGTGGTTACTTGGCGGTGTAACCACTGAATGCGGCGCCGCTGGAGGCTTTTCAGGCGGCATGATAAAAAAAAAGTGGGCACAATCTTTTTTTTCGGAGCGCGCCGAGAGAGACACTCTCACACGGGGGGGAACGGTCGGTCGGATCCGCCTTGTTGTTTATTTATCGGCGATTTGTGGGGCAAAGGGTTTTTTTTTTACGCCGCCGACGCCCCCCGAATTGTTTGTTCCGAAAAAAAGTTGAAGATGAAACCCAGAACCGATCAAGAAGAAAGGGGAATTAAAAAAAAAAAAGGTAAAAGAAAAGAACAAAAAAGGAATGCCGTTTTTTTAGCAAGGAAGACTCTTAGTGTATGTAGTATTAGAAAAAAAAACAATAGAAAAAAATAGCGGTAAGAGTGGATGCTTCCTTTGCCTTGCTAAAATAAAATAAATATGTCAAAAGTCGTTTCAAAAAGAAAGCGATGACACAGAATATTTAAATCGGCAGTTGTCAAGCACCCACCCTACCTACGAGCCTACCTAATTACCTTACCTTTCGGGAATAACTTCTTTGGCTTTCTTTCCGCAAAAGTAAGTAGTCTTTGATGACACAATGGTTCTTGGTGTGATATAATTACAAATCCTTCTTTTTTTTTTTAAAAAAAAAAAAAAAAAAAAAATCTTTCCAGTTTCTCACAAACGACTAATTACAAAAACGATATGCTCCAAACTTGAGGGTTAGGCAAATAAACAACCTTGAGTGGAACGGAGTTATCGTAAACAAAACCAAAAAAATTAAAAAAAAAAAAAAATTGAATGACGGCAACAATTTGACCTTGCCTACTTTACCTGCCCTGCTTCCCTCGACCTCTTCCCCCTCCCCCTCCTTGGCTTACAAAACTTAAAGCCGAGCGCCGAGCATGGGGTAGGTAAGATCAGGCACGTACTGTGTAGGCGCGGTAGGTATGTACGTAAACGGTAGGGTAGGTGGAGTGGCAAAACAGCGGAAAAAAAAAAAAAAAACCAACTTGGCTTGTCCGGGTTTAATTACTACTATCCTACCCTACCTAACCTACACTAGATAAAAAACGGTGTTTCGAGGCCGATTCCCGAGAAACTTGAACAATCCTCGAATGCCAAGCGCCCTCCCTCTTCCCCGCCCCCCTCCCACCCCCCTGGAATCGATGATTATGTGTATAAATCGGGGAAACAAAAAGTGAATTGAGAGAGGGGGGGGGGGGGGAATATTCCGATCATGACAATGAGAAAAATCCAATCCCATCATATACTATTTTAAAATACCCTTTTCATTAAAGAAAGACTTTATCTCTGTTCATTGTCTTTTCTTTAATGATATCATTTGAGGTTGATGACATAACACACACATGCGCGCGCGCGGACGTTGCGAGATGTAATAAACATCATCTCTCCTCGGTGCCGTTTCGGCAGACGCAATTGCCCCCAACCCCAAAAAAAGCCAATTCTAGAATGGTATTGGACAAAACAAAAAAAGACAAGTTGAACAACAACATTTAAAAAAAAAAATTTAAAAAAAAGAGATATTTATATTTCTAGTCAATTATGTAGAAAATAATAAAGGCCTTCCAATAAAAATAATTAAGTGAATGGTCAGAATTTGCCCTTTCTTCCAATTTCACTCCGTGACTCCTTGCTGCGATACTTGCTGTAAGTAATTAAACCCCGTCGGATCACGTTGCCTTTCAACCCATTTTATGAAGTTGAAGACTTCTACCCTTTCTCTTCCTTCCTTCCAACTCATAAAAAGATATAGAAGAAAAAAAGAAAAGGCAATCTTTGCCCTCTTTACAAACTCCGCAACCCAATGCAGTGTCGGTATGTGTCTATATCTACAGTAACTACACCCGCTTTTTCTCTTTTTTATATATATATACAAGACTGGCCAAGGCTCCTCAACGTCTAGCCCGCTCAATCGCCGCCGCACTCAATATAGTGGTTGACGCCGGTCTATCAATACCGCTAGACACTGCCATGGGTGCCGGGGTGGTGCTCCTCGTTGGGGGAGCTGACCGGTTGTGTTGCATGTGCGCTCTCACGAGATGACCGGCAGCCAAAGCACTGCAGAGCGAAAGCTCACCAGCGAGAACAGCAGCAGCCACAATACGGGCCAACCGTCTGGCGTTCTCGCCTGGGCTGGTGGGATGGGGGCCGCGGACACCGAGCAAGTCGAGCATTGCCGACTGGGGATCAAGGATAGTACCACCACCGAGCGTGCCAACCTCAATGGAAGGCATGGAGACGGAGATTTGCAGAGACCCACGGAGACTAAAAAAACAAAAAAAAAACGGTTAGTATATATAATGTGCAAGTGAGTAATAGTTGATCAGACTTACTTCTTCATGATGGTGATGCAGTTGGCGCTCTCAACCACCTGTGCCGGATCCTGGCCCGTGGCAAGGAAAATGGCAGCAACAATGTTTGCCGCGTGGGCGTTGAAACCACCGACGGAACCAGCCATGGCAGAGCCAATCAAGTTCTTGTCCACGTTGAGCTGAACCATGGTGTCGACATCCGTCTTGAGCACGCTCTTGACAACCTCTGCAGGAATGATGGCCTCAGCAACGACGCTCTTGCCACGTCCCTCGATCCAGTTGATGGCGGCAGGCTTCTTGTCGGTGCAGTAGTTGCCGCTGACGGCAACGATGGTCATGTCGTCGAAGCCCTCGTTTCTCATGACGCTGAGAGCGTGCTCGACACCCTTGGAGATCATGTTCATGCCCATGGCGTCACCGGTGGTAGTCTTGAAGCGGATGTAGAGGTTGGTACCGGCAATGGCAGTCTTCATGGTCTCAAGGCGGGCGAAACGACTGGTCGAGTTGAAAGCCTTCTTCATGATGCTCTGGCCCAGCTCAGAGTCCAGCCAGAGCTTGGCGGCGCCGGCACGTTCAAGAGTCTCGAAGCTAACGCAGGGTCCGCGCGTCATACCGTCAGCAGTCAAAACAGTGACAGCACCGCCGCCAGAGTTGATGGCCTTGCAGCCTCTGCTTGCGCTAGCGACCAAGACACCTTCGGTGGTTGCCATTGGGATGAAATAGCTTTGTCCGTCGATAACGAGAGGGCCAGCGACACCAACGGGAAGCGGCAGGTAGCCAATGACGTTCTCGCAGCAAGCACCGTGAACCTGAGCCCAGTTGTAGTTTTGATAGGGAAGCTTGGAACGCTCGAGGAGACCGGTCAAGTCGGCCGTCGCCTTGGTGCGGGAGATGATAGACCGGCGAACCTTGACAGCGCGGGTGAAGTCCTTGAGAGTTTTTTCCAAAGCGTAACCGGGAATCTTTCCACGGAGAGAAAGAGCAACAATCTCGGAATCACTAAGCTCGTGGGTGCGCTTGTCGAGAACCATCTTCTCGAGTTCCTGTTGAGTACGGGGGACAGCTGGTGCCTCGGGGCTCGTCGGCAGACTCTTGGCGGGTGCGTCAGCCTCATCGTCAGTCAGTGAAGGCGTAGGCGGGACCGAGGGCGTGGGCGGCGTGGATCTGATATACTCTCCGAGGGGGAGTGTGGCAGATTCGGTGTCGTTGAACTTTTGGGCATCGGCGAGTTCCTTGGGGTCAATCGGGTGCGACGGGACGTTGGGGTCCTTGATACCCCACCTCGCTGCGTTGAAAAGATATCCGTTGAGAGCCACGCTCATGGCAAGGGCGACAATGATCCACTTGGACAGAATAGGATCCTCCAAGCTCTTCAGGATACCGCCGACCATGCGGCCTCCGTAGCCGAGATCGGCAAACTCGTCCTCCGAGGTCTCCGGGGCCCGAGTGGGAAGGGCGTAGTGAATGGAGGGGAACTCCAGCTCGTAGCGAATAGGGGTGAGGATGGTGACAACAGTCTCGCGGCCTTCGGCACGGGCAGATTCGAGAATTACTTCAAGTCCGTTAGATGCGACCTTGAAGGGATCAACGGGAGGAGCGGTGACAACTCCGCCAAGGCCGCGGGCCCAACCGGAAACGTCGGCGATGGAACCGCCGCTGCGGAACGGGATGCTAACCAGGTTAAGGGCGTTGATGAGGAAGAAGCCCGACACCATGAGGACCTTGAACCTGGGAATATTGGTGCTCTTGATCTGGCGACCAAAGATGGTATTGCCCGGCTTGCCATCGGCTCTGGGCCAGTCGTTGCTCTGGGCGACGTTCTCAGCCACGCGGTGGCTTACACCATCATCTTCGAGGGCCTTGCGCATCTCTACGTGACGCTTGATGCGGTTGATCTCCAGCTTGATGCAAAGAATGGCAGTGTAGAAGGAGAAGAGCAAGATGCAGTCGAACAGCAAGATCCACGCGGCCAAGAAGCAGAATTGCTGAAGACCGCCCTGGACTCCGGAGGCCGCGCCAATGATCAGCACTCCGGCCTCAACAGCGTAGTCCTTGAGGATATCGAACCCCTTCTCCTTGATGGCGAAGTGAATGGCAGACTGAATGACGCTGGCGGACATGTCGGATTTTTTGGCGCCCTTTCCGGACTTCTTCTCGGGCCTGCGGTGCTCGATGGCGTGGGAGAGGACGGCTCTGGTGAGAACGATATTCTTCTCAAAGCCAATGGTGACAACGAGGAAAGGAAGGCCCTCGGAGAGGAGAACCATCGAGATCGGGACGCCCAGCTTGGTGGTGACGAAGAGGCCGCACAGGAAAGCGAAGATTGACGAGAGCAGAACGCTAGTCGCAAGCCAGAAGTTGGAGCCCATGCGGCGCATCGAGACGAAGAGAGAGACGAAGGTGAGGTGCATGGAAATGTAGCCGAGAGCCATGATGATGATGTCCAGAGTCTCGGCGTTCTTGAGGAGGTCGGTGAACTCGACCCACGCGTTCTGTGCCCACCTCAGGAGACTGCTGCGAGTTTGAACTCTGGCGGCCTTCATGATCCACATTCTCTTTTCGTTTCCATACTCGGTCTCTCTGGTCTCCTGCACGGGAATATCGTTGGGGATTTCCTGCGCGACGGCGAGGAACTCGGGGGCCTGGGCGTACGGAATCGAGAAAGCCAGGGCGCTATCCTGAGCGTAGGTTGTGAACGAGTTTGAAGTTGAAGGAAGGGACCGGATCGAGAGGTTCTGGGGAATCGGGACGGCATTGACGACGGGAGGAGCGCGGGATTCGTCGGCCGACATGGTTTCGGGGAAAACGAGGGTCAGGAGGGCGAGATGGTCGGCGTCTTTGGGAATCGAGCTTTCAGCGTCGTAGTTTTGCCATTTCCATGCGGTCTCAGGACCGGCTCTCAGGCGCCGGCTGCCCTCGACGAGGGACGACCATTCTGCTTTCCTGACGCTGCTGGTGGCATCAAACAGGCTGTCTTGCAGCAAGCCAATATATGAGGAGCTGGCCAGGAGCGCAACGACGACGATGGTGTGGATCGGGTGTGTCGAGGTAAGTTTGGCGAGGACTTGCAAAAGCGGTGTAACTTGTCTGTTCAGCCAAGACGGCGCCGCGGCTTGCGAAGCTGGCTGTTCCCCGCGAAACCGCGAGGGCAGCAAATTCGAGGCAATCATATTTATCGCGGGCAATACGTTATTCTCGGTCTCCTTTGAGCATTGGGCGTGTTTGGAGGAGGCAGGATCTAGAAGCGGCTGTCAGTGGACACTCGCTTCGGTCATGACAGGCAACCGAATGGCCAGAGTCTCAGGGGCAAAAAAAGAAAAGAAAAAAAAAATTCAACGCGCGCGCGCATTTGAGACAAGACAGACTTGACAGAAACCTGCTTGGATCCGGGAGCGGAAGCAGGAAGTCTGGTGGTGACACCACCCCAATTTCTTGCGGTGATACCATGATCATGGCGGTGGTGGAGCAGAATCTCTGGTCAAGAGAGGCAGAGCAGGTGGGAGGAGCAGGGTAAACATACCGCCTGGGAAGTTGGCGTCTGCGAGTTGTGATTTGCTATTTCCACGAACGACCCGGCGTACGCCTCGAGTTTGTCACGCAAACCTTACTACGCGCACCGGTTGTTGAAAGGTGCCGAAGCTGCTCGGGGGAAAGCTTGGGCCTTGGGGGGTGAGACTGGCTCACAAGCGGGAGATTGCTCTGGTGGTGTTGCGGTGGTGGTGGTGGTGGTAGTGGTGGAGTGTTGGCGTATCCCGTAAGCGCATCCACCGACAAGAGATGGAGCGTCGAGCGAAGCAACGGACAGCTGCCAAAGCGGAAGCGCGTTTCAAAATGGGGCCTAATGCCGCCAAATAAACACACAATGTTGAATTGGAAAGGAATAACAAGAAGAAGACCCTCTCAACAAACAATCTTGGAGCGGCGATTGTGATTTAAAAAAGAATTTCAAAAGTGATGGGGCTCAGAGCGGTGCCAAGCCCCGCCGTTTCTGCGCTGGGGATCCTGCTGATGCCAGTACCCCTGGACACCCAAACGCCACGTTTAATTGGACGTGCTGCTTCGTCCTGTGGTCCTGTCCCTCAAATGCTCCTCAGCTCAAAAATCAACACCGCGTGCACATCCTTGGACTCCTCAAATCGCCATTGAGGGGAAACGGATTCTTTGTGCATCGCCCCCCCTTTTGGTCTTTTTTTTTTTTCTGCCCGCAGATTTAATCCCTTCTGGTTAGTCCGGGCGTTACCGTTGTCGGACAAACCCGCGTGCTGCAAAAGCGGTGAGATGAGGTTTTGTTGGCCAAGTTCCCTGCTGCTGGCCACCAGACTAAAATTACCGTCGACCCGACTTGGAAAGTAATGATTGTCACTTCGATCGACTACCATTGTTCCTGATCCTCGTTTGTCTGTGACGCTTTAGCCACAACAATTGTTGGGCAAATGGCCCAGATGACTAGGCCCAGCCAGACTGCCCTTTCACCAGCCGCCCCCTGTGCCGTTGAAATGTTCAAGTGCAAAAGCAGGGCACCTCCTGGCACAGTCCGGCAAACAAATGATGACGGAATTCCAAGTTGAGGTCATGGCCCGATGGCGGTGCAACGTAGAGCGCCATTGTCAGCCTTCGAGGAGCGTGAAGGAAAGGAAAAAAAAAAAGACGGTGTGCGGAGATTCTGAAAAAAAAGTTCATCATCGAGTAAAGGCCGGCGGCGAATGCTTGTTTGGCACAAACCCCGAGCCCGAGGGATTGGTAGGTTGTGTTGGACAGAAAACGACACGAGGTACCCAGCCAGCCAGCTCAGAAACGGACTTGCAATGCTTCCCCAAAGACCCCAAAATTGTGGTCCCACTATCAAAACGGACCGAGACCCCAAGAGAACGGCACAGTCACGCACCAGGCCGCGATGCGTTATCAGTGTAGTAGTTGCATATTTTATTGCTTGCCTCGGTGGACTCCCCTCAACAGCTCGCAGCGTGTAATGTGGTGCATCCTTGTTGGTCCTCGAAACTTTTTTTGTGGGGGAATCCAAGGTCTTGCGGTGTGCCGTGGCATACTAATTACTACCTATGTATGTACTGTTGGCATTTGGGTGGCTCACAGTCTTTCTTTTGGTTGTTCCCCTTGACACATCGGGGATGGTCCGGGAACCGGGATCATTGGTTCTTTGAGGGGCCGGAGGGGCCCAGATGGATCCTCTGGGGAAAAAAGTATGTGTGCGGTGCGAGTGGGTTCGAGCTCAGGCCGTCAGCTCATATCAAAATAATCTTATCAGATCCTGATCCCGTGGGGTCGAGTTGGTTTGAACATTTTTTGCAACGTCAAGTCTGACATTTCCTGCATTGTTTCTTGCATCGTTTCTTGCGCCGTTGTCTCTGTTGCGGCACTTTCATCGGCACGTGCGGTAACTGGTAGATGGTTCTGCATATTTCTACCTACTGCATGTCTCTTCTGAGGAGAGCTTCTTTCTTACATCCCACCATGTGCTTTATCTTATCGGAGTCAGCTTTCTGCCCCTCTTCGGCGCATCGCATGTGGAGATAAGACTCACCCGTTTGCCAATCTAGAGTTGTGTGATTGCAATTGTAAAAAGAAAGAGAAAGAGCGAGGTTGCCATATCATCCAATACATACACTGTTCATTTCACTACAGATTGGAAAACAATCTCTGGAGAAACCCCTCCAAAAAAAAAATCCAGAGAATACAGGTCGAAAAAAAACCCACTTTTCCCCAGAACTTTGTTTAATCAAGATAACCGAGGACATGGATCGGCCGGGTTTCAGGCCAGCTCTGCTGGTAGTTGATATGCAAGAGGACTTTTGCCCACCTGTAAGCATCAAGCGTGTGTTTCTGTCACTATCTCTCCCTGGTCTCGCCGTCATACCTCGCCCACGTGGTGTATGTGTGTGTATGTATCACTTACATTCCATCTCACTTACACCGCCTTGCCCACCTTCACCTTTCCCCCTTTCCTCTTCTCAAACCCCCCACCTCACAATCCTAATCCCTACACAACCCATTCCCTGCTTGCTCCCTTCCAGCTAGGTACGTAACTGTACTAACCTTTCCACCCCATAAAAAAGTCCGGCTCCCTCGCCGTTCCCTCGGGCCGCTCCATAATCCCGCTGATCAACCGCCTCCTCTCCTCGCCGGCCCTCACCCTCCGCATAGCAACCAAGGACTGGCACCCGCCCGACCACGTCTCCTTCGCCGCGAACCACGGGCCCTCGGCCGTTCCCTTTGTCTCCACCACCACCATCACCAACCCGGGCAACCCCTCGGAATCCTACACGACCCGCCTCTGGCCCGTCCACTGCGTCCGGGACACCCCCGGCGCGGCCCTGGTCCCGGAGCTGGACTCGTCCAGGTTCGACCGCGTGATCCACAAGGGCCAGGACCCCCGCGTGGAGATGTACTCGGCTTTTTACTGCCCCTTTCGGGCGCCCAAGGTGGCCGACAGCGGCCTGGCGGGCTTGCTGCGCGCGGCGGACATCACGCACGTCTACGTCGTCGGGCTAGCGGCCGACTACTGCGTCCGCTGCACCGCGGAGGACGCCCGGGCCGAAGGGTTCGAGGCTTACATCGTCGAGGAGGCGACCAGGGCGGTGGATCCGGACGCTTGGGAGTCACAGAGGGCAGAAGTGGAGGGAAAGGGCGTCAAGATTGTCAGCGCGGACGGGGAAGAGGTTAAGCGGTTGTTTTTTTGAGTGAAAAAAAAAAAAAAATCCATAGGACGGAAAAGTATATAATTTATCATGTATTGTAAATGGTAGGTATTTATATTCCATCTAGCCATCTAGAAACTTGTGACCGGTTTTTTTTTTTTTTTTCTATGTCCAGTCAACATTGTGTTCAATTTATTGAGAGAGTCTTTTCCCACTACCTATGATAGTTGCCAGTCCACTGGCACTATATGATCCCTATTTTGTATACAAGTTACCAGAGAGGTGTAAATCCCCACCATTTTATGACAAACTCGGGGAATTTCCTCAAGAAAAAAATAAATAAAAATACAAGACCGTTTTCTTTAGAAAAAAATGAATTTAAAGATTTTTTTTTTCCCCTTCTTTTTTGGTCTCAGGGAGTATATTATATTGTATGAAGGAAGGATGTGAAAAGGAGACATCACTCGTACCGGAATATCGAGGTTCTGGGGAGGGGGTGGGGGGGTTAGGGATATATACCTATGGTCTTTATAGCGTGGGAGGACAAAGTATGAGAGTGTGAAAAGTCTCGTTCTATTTATTTACTTTGCGTTTTAGGGGAGACTTGTCACATTTGACTAAAGCTTTTTTGTTAGCCAGAAAAAGAGAAAAAAAAAAAAGAAAAGAAAAGGAAAAAAAGAAAGAAAAAAACGGAGAAAGATCTTTTGAAAGTCTCCTCGGGGAAGATGCTTCAATCTTAGTGCTGGGTGGCTTAGAGCGGCTTGGGAATTTTGTCCGTAGCACAACATAACACCGTAAATGTGGCATACAACACGGGCATGTATTGCCCCTAATTTTTGACCGTTGGATTAAACGGTCTATTTATAATCCCAGGTGGTCCGATTGGATAAAACATCTTCGGTGCGCCCATGGATCCGCGTACGCGTATCAACATAATCCGCGGATCAGCCCTGAGTAAAGACATCCAGGCTGTGCATGTCAGGAACGGACTGGTATCTTTAGAAAATTCGTTTTAATGTAAAGTATCTTTACGACATTTATCACATGATACCGGTTTTTATATCACCCATGAATATATGTAGCCATACGTTGAGAGGTATCACTGTGTAAATTGGCAGTTACTATGCAATAAATCCCGTGCCACCCAGGGATAGTACAACGCCCTCGTATCTCATGCTAATCATTACGTATTTTGGAACACAAGCAACCAACGAGAAGGATGAACTCTGGGATAGAAGAATTGCTTTCCACCCACTACTGTCATCACAAGACACTGGTTGCTACTGAAGCCCTTCACTCAGCCCCGTTCACCCCCTTAGCGCTCAAGATCAAACCACTTTATCTGCCGACACGAATCACACCGGCGGCGGCAAGCTTCTGGATCTTGGTCCGTACGACAGGGTTCTTCATGTGCTCAGCGAGCGCGGCGGGGTCGCTCTGCGCCTGCTGAAGAATGGCCTGCATGACAGGATCTTGCATGATTCCCATGATCTGGACGGTTTGTTAGTAATTCTCCTTTTGTCACAAAGTGGGCGTTGAACGGCAACTCACCTCTGGGTCGCGCTGGAGACGCTCTCTGGTCTGCTCCTCGGTCTCGTTCTCGCGTGCTGCGTACATGGCGTTCAATGCCTTCTGTTGCTGCTGATCAATCTCCTTGGCGTTGGCGCCATTGTGGTGCTCCCTATCAACCTCGTGGGCGTCGTTGCAGGCATCGATGCACTTGCTGTATTCACGCATGCCAAAGTACGCCTGAGCCTTGCGGATGTAGGCTCGGATGAACTTGGGGTCCTTCTTGATGGCCATGTCGCAGTCGTCAAGCGCGCTGGGGAACTCCAGGAGCTTGGTGAACGCGGCAGCACGGTTGCTGTAACCCCGAGGGTCCTCTGGCGCACGCTTGATCATCTCAGTGTACGCGGCGACCGCGCCGGGCCAGTCGGACTCCTTGAACTTCTTGTTTCCCTCTTCACGGGCCTCCTCAGCCTTGGCAGGATCGATATAGGCCTTGCGGGCCTGCTCGATCTTGTTGCGCTCGGCGGCCCGGACCTTGTTGACCACATCCGGGGTGCGGTGTTCACGCAGCGACATGTTGTAGTAATCGATGGCCTGAGCCAAGTCACCCTGCTTCTCGTACGCTGTGCCGATGCGGGCATACGACTTGGCAATGATCTTGAAGTCGGCGTAGAGTTCGCGGCCCTCCTCGGCAGCCTTGGTGCACGTGTCGATGCAGGCCTGGTAGTCACCCTTCTCAAAGTAGGCGGCACCGAGATTGTTGAGGTAGGTGATGTCCTTGTGGAGATCCCAAGCGGCCTGGTAGTGTTTGATGGCCTCGTCGAAGTTGCGCTTCTTGTAGTTCTCTGTGCCCAGCTGCTTCTCCTTGTCCGCAGCCTCCTTTGCCTTCCTCTTCTCTAGCGCTTCCTCATCTTCGACTTCCGGTTCAGGTTCGGGTTCGGGCGCCTTCTTGGCCTCGGGCTTCTTCGAGGCGTCCGGCATAGGGATGTCCTCCTCCGTTTCGACTCTGGTAGTCCCCTCAGGGACTGAGCCGGGCTCGGCCATGCTCATGTCGACTCCCATCAGGACACCGAGGACCTGGATAAATCGAGGGTCGCTGAACAGCTCCTGGGTGTTTTGAGGGTTTTGTTTGATGGCCTGCAGCTTAGCCATGAAAGATGGGTCTGCGAGGAAGCCGCTGGTCTTGGGGTTCGCAGCAAGCTTCTGTAAAAGATTTGGGTCGTTGAACATTTGGCCGATGCCGCCGCTTGGGTCGCCGAATGGGTTGCCTTTTCCGATAGGTCAGTATTTGTCTGTGTGTGTGTGTAGGGGGCAAAGCACAACTTACCAGCTCCGCCTTCTTGCTCCATTGCCCTCTTCACAGATGCCAGTTCGTTCTTCATGCCGGCGTTGTTAGGATCGAGCTTCAAGCCTTCCTCGTACGCATCGTAGGCGCCGAGCAGGTCTCTCTTTCCATACATGGCGGCACCCTTGCGGCCCCATCCCTTTGGCCAGTCGGGCTTCAGCTCTGTGGTCTTCTCTGCATCCTCCAACGCATGATCCCAGTCCTTCTTGGAAGCGTATGCGGCCGACCGGTTGCTGTACAGGATGTGGTTGCTGGGATCGAGGGCGATAGCTTGCGTGAACTTGTCACTGCACGTCTGGTCAGTACCTCACAAGATGCCTGCGGCGCCGGTGCTAAACTTACATTGCATCGTCAAAGTTCTTTGCGGCAATGGCTTTGTTGCCAAGCTGCTTGAGCTCGTCCGCTGTGGACATGGTGGTGGTGGTCTGATGCGGGAGCAACGCTGAAATGCTGGAATGCAATGATGGGGTTGTTTTCTTGCGCGCGTTTGACTTTGGATATCTGGTGGCGGTAACTCGAGGGAAACGGGCAGGGTCGGAATTTGAAGAATTTCAGCCTCCAGACCACTGCAGTCGACCGCAAGGCTTGTGGAAAGCTCCAGACTTTCGATGCCTTTCGATGGGAATCGGGGCTTCTGATTGGTTCACCACCAGACGGCAGCTCCCCACAGCAAGAGGTGGGGGAGGGGTTGGCATTCTTGCACGTCTTGCCAAGACTCTCACCCCACCATGCGTTAACACCACCATCATCCGTCCGAAAACAGCCAACATCACCAACATCAACAGCATCAACAGCATCATACAAGAACACCATATTAAATTCAAAGTACGGCCAAAGATAACAGAAGTGATCCGACATGTCTAGGGAAATAATATCTTGATACAAATCAATTTTGTGCCAGTTATCTCTCAGCTTCCATAAATTGTACATACATACCTAATTACTTTCTCATTTATCCATTGCATCGGCGCGCTGATGGTGCCCGTGCCTGCCTATGCGCAAAATTGAGTCGCGCTCAGCACCGTGCTCATGACTACACCGCGTCTCTTCTGTGCGGCCAAAGGCAAACAAGGTCAGTCATTTGCAAACTCATTGCCACAATGCCCCCCACTGCTTGACCCTAATAAGATGCCGAGTTGTGTGTGTGTGTGTGTGTAGCATCTGCATCATAGTCTTTTCCAGTCACCTGATGCAATACTGGGTGGGCTCTTGACCCAAATTTCTGTTGCTGGCATGGAGGTTCCGATAGTTGACACAAGACGCGAAACAAAATCAGAGATTCCAAATAGGAGAGATAAAGCATTATAGGTGCAGGATGAATTATCACCTCTGGGATCATCCAGCATGATTAACAGGCATCCCAGTATGTAGGTACCTTTGGTGCCAAGGGAAATATCATGTCCTCCCGGAGAATAATGTGGGTTTTCTCAAAATACCAGAAGGAAAGCACAATGAATGGGGACGGCCCTTGCTTTTTTGCGGCCAATACCGGAATGCCGGAACCCCCAAGTCCCATCTCTCCGATGGCTGGCTGTCTATCAGCCGTACGCAAGCGGTGGCACATGTGGATACAAGAAGCTGGAACTGTAAACCGGAGGACCGCAGAGACAATCCGAGCCCTCCTCGAGACTCGCAGTGCCGTCTTCTCTCTCTCGTAGCACTTGAAAATCACAAAACACACCGAAGAGGCGACAATGTGAGTGACGGGGCTGCCTTGTGCTGGTTTTCCATTGAGGAGACAAACTCGGCTCCCTGATTATAAGTCATTGGCATTAGTCACTCGGAACCCAACTGGTCTACTTTTTCTTCTACTACACACACACATCCCAATTCCCTCGAAATCAACTCCTCCCCCCACCCCGGCCGCTCCGAGTCCCAAGCCCGCATCTTACCGGCCACGTTGCCAAAATGCCGACCTCAACGAGTACCGAATATGGCAGCATCAGCCATACCGTCCCCAAAATCATGACCATTACCGTTGGTGTAATGTGTCCAGTCGTCCTCTTGGCCTTTGTCTGGGCAATGTACAAGTGAGAAGAACCCTTGTGGACGATTCAGGACACCACCCATGGTCTCTGACGTACTTTATTCAAAAACAGGACTCATTCCAGAGGCCCAAAGCGAATTGGCCGAAACGCCCTCTTGTCCATGCCTGTCGTCCGGTACCACGAGGGTCTACATGCAGTTGGCCCGTCTTGGAAAGATGCGGCCGCGGCACACAGTGGTACAGTGACATCAACATTTCACAATATCCTCGCCTTGGTGGGGGTCCGACGGTGGAAGGAACATGACACCAGATCGATACGAGATTCACCGGCGGCCAAGGACCAGACGCTGGCACTGGAACTTACTCACACGAACAACAACAACAACAACAACAACAACAACAACAACAACAACAACAACAACAACAACAACAACAACAACAACAAAATATTGGAATTAGTAGACCTGGAGCAGGGCGGTGCAAGAAGCAACTCACCGGACCGCAGTTGCGCAATCTGCACCGAGGCGTTTGTCAAAGACGAGAGCGTCCGAAAACTGTTGTGCGGTCACATATATCACCAGGCTTGCGTCGATCGCTGGCTTGTTGAGTTCTCTGCGATATGTCCTGTGTGGTAAGTTGATTTAAAATCGTATCCTGACAACACCGGTCGACCGCCTGCTGAGAATCATCCCTAGCCGAGTGAATATTCTTTCGTTAGTGAAGGCCAGAAGATCGGTGACCAGACCTGCAAGGGCATATTTCCAAAGTCGGAGAGCACATAGTACGCCGGCAAGAGACGTTTAAATTGAGGATCGATCTACGTTTGATAAGCGAAACCCTGGCGTCTTACAAGATTGACAAAGCCTCGGTAACCCCCTATGACTACCAGGACCCCATACCGCCTCCTCACACATTCGGAGAATTCAAGGGAGGACGGTTATTTACGCTAGTTTGTCATACTGTCAAGGGAGCTGTAACAGCTTGAAACTATAGGATCCATAGCTTCAGCGTACACGGTCTTGGGAATTTGGGGGCAATGGCTAAATACAATAAGGCAAGCATCTAATACTCTGCTTAAGTGAAAAGCGATAATTGAACTTTTTCGAGAAGTCGCAGTCTTCTTGTTCCTCTATGCGAGATGGACATTGTAGTGAAGTTTTACTTCTTTTGGTGAAATTCTTCTTTCCCCTTTTTCCTGGAGGTTATTCCAAGAAACGCGAGAGTCACAAACAGAAGAAGAAGAAAAAAACCAAAAAACACCCACCACAAAGTGTCTTGTGTTCATGCTAAAGGTATGCCGGCAACTATTTCCAGGGGACAATCGATATCATTGTTTCGCCATCTCCGCAGATTGACTCCTGGGGCAAGAGGGGTCCGTTGGCTAGACCACAGAATTGAGTGAGAACTTAACGAGCTCGGAGCAGATACTTTCCTATTTTCTCGTGCTCTTTCAATTTTCATGACCGACAAATGTTGTATGTAAAATTGGTCTCTATCTCAATCTATCTAGTATTGTTGCCACTTGTAACAATCTTTTGATTAGATTTTGTTCACCTCGACAGGTAGGCTAGTCCTTGGATATTCATTTACGTCGCCCCTAATACAGTTTTCTTGACCACATCCGCTCCTTTTTTTTTTTTTTTTTTTTTTTTTCCTGTATCTGATGCTTCCGATCCAGTTAATGGCATGCTCCTCCCAAAAAAATGCATACTGAAAAATAAATTGAAGCAGATATTGCCTAAATTTTGGCAAACAGTTCGATAGTAGATTAGATTACACACTCCCCCCCCCCCCCCTCTGCCTGGTGGAAAAGAAATGTATCATGAGCCCGATCGTGTCAGGCGTGATTAGAGAGGTAGTCTTTAGAGTAGTTTAAAAAGTTAGCGGCAACCAAGCTACCTACCTAGTTACTGACGTTTGCCGTACTCAAGACCAAAGACAGGTAGCCTTTTACATAACTCGTACTAATGCCATAAACCTATCACCCTACTAGACGAATCCACTGGTTGCTATAGTCGCAAAACTTTGATAGGTAATTAACCAATAAGAATGCCAACGGTAATAAGAGCGTTACTTATCAAATTAGTGCTAATATCGATGGTGGCGGTATTGCATCACACATGGGAAAAATACCACCTCAATTATTGATTGTACCAGTTGTTGCGCGCTTCCAAGGCAAGGGAGGGCAAATCAGATGGTTGTAGGGACTGTGTTTGACAGCGGCTTAACCCCACAGCCATCAAATTCCTGCAAAAATACTCGACAAAATCCAACGATTCAGGCGACTATGCTTCGGCAGATTTGGGTATCAGAACGCCAAACCCAGTTTAGTGTTGATCAAGATCAGAAGGGGCATACATCCCGAAAGAAAAAAAAAAAAAAAAAAGAAGGGGGGGGGGGGGAAGTTGGTGGGGGGGGAAACCGCTACGCATTACTCAAGTTCAACCTTGCCAACGTCGTTGAACTCGGTCGATCTTTCACCGGAAGCCCCGTACGGCAGTTCAGCACCGATACTATTTTCGCTCTTGGTGGAGTATTTTACGTCTATAGTACATATTTACATACTTCTATGCACAACCAGTTTTCGTTTCCTCCTCATGGGGACAAACCAACTCGCCCATATTCAACTGCCTACCTGCTGAGGTATATCGGCCTTGCCAAAATCGCAGTCAACCCGGTAAACCACCATGGCGCCCCGGCCGGTTCAAGCCAGACCTGAGTCACGCTTTTCACAAACACACTGTAGCATGACGGATATGCTCATCTCAGGTAACTTTTTTCGGACGGACACATTGATGAAGCCAAAGTTTCAGGGCGCGTCATATGATCTCGAAGGGGCGGGATAAGATTACCCGTCCATGGGAGGGCACCTATCTAGGTATGTACATGCGATCAAGTCTTTTTTTATGTTCCAAGTCTTTTATGCTTTAGATATCTAACTTATGCAAAGTGAGCTATGAGTAAAGATGAATTTGAATAAGGTCCTCCTCATGTTGGAATTACTGAGTACATTGGGGTACCTAACATTGGTTTCGCAAGAATGTCTGATTTTTCCAAAGCCCGCTGCTGTTCCTCGTGTCCAGGAGCCTAGGTAATGTTGCAACTATTGGCCAGGAGGCTAGCCGCGGGTTTAGGAAGGAGTTGATTACAGGGTTCGGCATCATGTGGAAGTAAGATAAAGAATGGGGAAAGATCGAAACTCAACTAGACCACGTGGGCGAGTAGAGGGCAACGAGGCTGGCTGATGAGAGAGGGCAAGGAAGGGGAGGAGGAATCTAGACCATCTTCTTCGTGCTGTGTCACCTACCTTACGTAACTTTCAGGCCAGGCTTTGCAGGAAGGTTGCGTGCCCGTGTGTGACTTCGTGTGAGTTGTCATTTGCCTTCTGAAAACATACACTCCCCCCCCCCCCCGCGCCCTTTTTTTTTTTTTTTCGATGTCAAGTGAGTAAAAAAATGTTTTTGGTACAGGCTAAGCATGTGATTGATAAATCTAATCACAGGGGGTAAGGGAATAAGGGTTGCCAGGGCTGAGAGCCTCAGTACTTCAAGCCTGGACCGTTATAGGCCCTCGGCGCCGCCCCCCTTTCCCCGGGCCCCTCCCCCATACATATGTACATACGTTGCAGTGGAAAATGGGGTAATGCACGAGGTCAGATCACTCAACCGCCCGGGCGCCCAGGTAGTACAATACGTATAGCCACCACAACTGAATCTCATCTGATCGCTGTAAGATGCTCTTGACAAGTTCTAGTAGCCGCCAGCCAACCCTGCCTGTACGCCCTGAAATTTTGCTTTTTGGTTTCAACGGTTTCCTTGCAGGGCCAGGCCCAGATCTCGAAGCCGCTTCCAGCAACTCTAACAGCCAGTAACAGCTCCTGGTGCTGTACCCGGAATATTTGATTTGCTGCGAACCCCTCCCATTTCGAAGCCAGCAAATGCTGCGGTCCCATCGTGGAACCCACACCTGCCAGCAACGCCACCCAGATGATACAGATGATAGCTCAGATTGGCGCGGCAATTGATAGGCGTTGGTCGCCCCTCGGTGAGACGAGCCGCAGCAATCATTGATGCGTGTCATGGAATATCATGGGTGTCGATCGTCCCCGGATGTGCGTTGTGACGAGGGACCGCGCTGCCGGTACGCCGGTCCCAGCGCAGATTAAGCTGCCAGATACTCCGTTTATACGAGATCGAGGCAGATGGAGATGCCTGTCGAAATATTCGGTACCGCAGATCACGGCAACGCCACTCAAACATACCTTGCATGCTGTTATGCAAGTGCAAAAGAGGAGAACGGCCAACGAGATTGCCACGCACAACATCAAAAAATCAGAGATATGACAGCCTCACTTCACCGAGTCTGATCTCACAATCATACCACTCCACGTTTTTTTGGCTGACAAGAACGACCGACCGAGACCGCGCAAAAGCTAAGTACACGCCCCTCTACCGACTTTCCCATCAACTTTGTCAACTTGGAGATGAATTCAGTGAAAACCAGTAATTTAACTTTCTGCCCAAGTAGGTAGGTAGATGTATTTTCATCAGCATGGATGGGTAATCTCATAAATTATTAGTTATGATGTGGATTAAACATTTCCAACATTTACTCGACCGACTGATTTTTTTTATTTTATTTTTTCAACGGTTTTTGACGTGGTTCACTTGGGTTGATGATTTTCTTGGAGAGTTATACAGAAGTGTGCTCGCCACGTTTTTGTTGGCTACAGCGTTCAGCCTCCCACTCCCCCCGCTTCCACACTCCTTCCGCCCTATCGTTAACTATTTCCCTTACATAAACCACCACCACCACCACCACCCCCCCCTTGCGCAAATCAATTTGTGCACCTTTGAGTTTGGATCTTCAAATCACGGGCGCTCTGCATCTTTTAGCGCGTGCGCAACAAACTGTTCTCACGGAGATTTCCGCCAAACAGTCACAATACTGCGGCCATGTCCAGAGACAGAAAAGATCGTCCCCTTACCCCCCCCCCTTCTTGTCAAACCTAATGCTCGAACGTTTAGTAGTTCCAACAACTCTGACTAGTGATATTTACAGGGGGTGCGGTTGGTGATAGATTTACGGTGGAAAGAAACACATTGTTTCAGCTCTTTGCGTAAAAGAAATAATAAAATATTAATTGATTAGTAATTTTTTTTTTAATTTTTTTCATTTTTATAAATCACCCTTGACGTCTTTTAAAAGGATCAAAGTTTTATATGTTATGAACCTCGATCATCATCAACAACAACAGCAACAACAATCCTAAAAAGTATGAAATCCTTTCGGCAATTGAATGTGACAGAAAAAAAAAAAAAAACAAGGTTAGCTACATGCGCTGTACATACATACATACATACATACATACGTATATGCAATTAGATGACACCTACCCATGTAGGTATGTATTTCCGTACATAAACATTCTAGATTCCAACCAACCACACCAACCCGTTGTTTTGGATTCGTGTTTTTTTTTTTTTTTTCTGATGTTTGCCGACCGGCCGGCAAACCGACAAAACCTGCAGCCGGTCAAATCTCTTGTCAAAACGCCATGAAAAAAGAAAAAAAAAATAAACCGCCATGATGGACGCGCATTAAAGAAGAAGTGCTTTTGCTTTTTTTGACATGTGCAGTAGTTTTTTTTTTTTTTTTTTTTTTTTTTTTTTTTTTTTTTTTTGGGGGTTCAACCAAAAATATTTGGGTTGGTTTTTTGTTTGTTAATGGGCGGGGTGGCCCGCCCCAGAGGGCTAGACCCGCCTTGCGGTTGGTCCAATGGTATTGTGTTTG
>MU864965.1:235414-257011 GCA_033576145.1 Cladorrhinum samala
TTTTTTTTTTTAATTCCAATTTACACAACACCGTGTTTTATTAGTGGTAAAAAAAAATAATTTGTGTTCCCTCCCCCCCCTTATATTAATAAAAAAAAAAAAAAAAAAAAAAAAAAAAAAAAAAAAAAAAAAAAACACTCAGTTCAGGAAAAGATATTCATATGAGAATATGTGCTCAGGTAGGTAACTCCAGTATATAATCAACATGATTCCAAATGGATGCTACCCCACGAAACAGATCGCCTCGGAAAATATGCAACATTCAACATGTCCGGTCGAGGGAACGCCATGCCGGAGTCCGGTCAGTGAAGGGAGAAGTCCTTTTGGTTATTACCAACAGAATAATATATATTGGATTTCCTCGGTATCAATAGATTGCAATGACGGCTCGTAGCGAATTCTCACTCCGGACTTTAAGGGGGGGTGTTCTGCCCCTTTGCTTGGCATTTTGACCCTCGGGCAACTTATCCATACAGCCGGGAGGGACCTCGAGTACACGTTCGGTTTGACGCCCCGGAAATTTTATTCCACGGTAGCCAGGAAAATGAAGAGTTCCTCCTTGACTGTCCGGACCCCCAAATGTGATGGATATTGAACCTGCAGATGCATGCCATTATGGTGGGAAACACTAACCTGTGTGCCGGTGTAGGCACTCTATAAAAAGGGGCTGCCAGGAGAGCAACGACATGCTGGAAAAGCCAACCTGGATTTGCAAAGTTAGAAATAAGAATTCCATTGCTACCCATTCGAAGGTTACTCCTTTCTGGGAAGACCAAAACCCAAAAAAAATACTCAATATGCAACTGATTTCTTTCTTCGGCCTTTTGGGCGCTGCTTCTCTGGCAGCGGCCCAAGCTACCAACGTCACCACTGGCGCGCTCGGTGATGCAAGACCAGTCAAGAATAACCCCGTCATCGGCGAGGCCTGGATCGCTACGTTTGATTCTCCTGCCCTCAAGGGCACGGTGACGGCCGTTGCGGCCAAGATTGGCATCAACTACACCATTGACGTTACCGGCTTGGACGTTGCGAAGGGACCATACAGTAAGTCCCGTCCACCTTCCAAAACTGACCGTGCCTGCTTCAATCGAACGACTCGGAGGATCTTTCAAAACGACTGGGGCCGCTAACATTGATGTTTTCTGCTTTTTAGAGTACCACGTTCACCTCCGTCCGGTTCCGGTGAACGGCACCTGCGCCGACACGCTCGGCCATCTCGACTCGTACGTCCGGGGTGATTCTCCTCCTTGCGAGAAATCGCTACCTCAGACCTGCGAGGTTGGGGATCTTTCTGGAAAGTACGGGACGGTTGCCGGACCTGATGTTCATTACGAGTAAGTTTTGATTGCTTATGGTTTCATTTGCTCCTCCCGAAGAAGCCCGCCTGGGGCCAAACTACCTTACCTGAAGAGCAGCTCAAGTTTTGACATTTATTTTCTTCAACCAGATTCAACGACCCATACACTGCCACCAACAAGATCCAACTCGGGTACGTCGGGGAGCGCTCAATCGTCTTCCACGATGCATCTGCTGCACGGATCGCCTGCGCAAACTTGATCAAAAAGGCATAAGGCGGAGCTGCTGTCCAGGGCAGATTCCAATTTTTTAGGAGGGAACTTTGAATATTTTGTTTGCCGACCATGTTTTTTTTGTTCAAGGAATGAAACAAAAGGAATTGAATGAGGCTCATGGAGGGGGAGGGATTATTCTGTTTTATTTTTCCTTGTTGGAGCGAAAACCCATTCCAACATCAAAAATTTCAAATCAAACGGTTTTTTTAAAAGAAAGGGAAAAAATAATTGCATTTCGCAATTTCTGATTGAAAAATCGAAAAAAAAAAAAAAAAATTTATCAAATGACATGCTGTGAATCACAAGGGGATTTAGGTCATCCCTTCCAAGACCTCTCTAACGTTCCCTCGGATACTTATTTACCGGGGATCCAATCCCAGACCGCAGCACGCAAGGCATTGTCAAAGGCCCATTTTTTCCCACATCGCTGCAATTATTCTACTGAGGTATCCTAGAACTGCGCCATGATCATCCCCCACTAACATGTCACTCAAGAAAAAAATGAATGACCCTCTATTTGATCACGAACGAGATGCCTCTTTTGTTTGGGTTTTCCATTTTGTACATACTTGATCTCCCTTGATATATAAAAATAAAAAACCTCACACAAAGATAATTTTCAAAGAATATTTTTTTGATCAAAAACCACATTTCCGAAAACAGGTTCCCTCGTCACACAACCACACAAACACACAAACGCACAAACCTACAAATAACACAAACACACAAATAGACACCAAAAAAACCATCCCTCATAAACTCTTCAAATCACTCAGTCACAATCAAATCATGTCCTCCTCTCCAACCCCCATCGCCATAAAAATCAACCCCGCCCTCCCTAGGTCCCTAACCTCCATAAGCAACCAGCCGATCCTCCCGGCGCCGAATCCAAGCCTCTTCGGATACCCAAACCCATCCTCCTCCTCCTCCTCCTCCTCTTCTCCTTCCTTCAAATTCCACCCTCTACCTTCCTCCCTCCTCCCGGATCATGTCCCTCCACCCGACCACGGCGCCGCGGCCTCCTCGACGCCGCGGCCCATCCTCCTGATAATCCCAACCTCCAACGCGTCCAAAACCAAACTACTGACCTCCCACCTGACCGCGCGCCTCCAGTCCGGCGCCGGCGGCGAACTCTCCGTGCTCACGATCCCGGCCTCCTCTGAAGCCGGGGAGCAGCCCTACGACGACCAAGGGATCCTGGGCGCCTACAACAGGATCAACAACGCGCTCCTCCAGCTTCCTGACCATCTGCCCCCGGCGGGGGACGGCAGTGCCGCGGTGACGCCTGCGCCGACGGTGATAGTCGGAGCAGTCGAAAACTTTATCAGCCGCTCCGGGCCGGCGCCGGCCGTCGACTACGGCGCAGTGGTGCTCTACAACGCCACCTCTGGACAAGTCAAGGTGGGGATATCAAGGGGGGTTCAGGTTCCGACCGAGTACTGGAGGGAGGCGGAGACGTACGGGTTCGAAGACGGGGCCCAGGAATCGGAGGAAGAAGGGAAAAAAGGAAAAGTGACCGTCGGGGAGGTCTTGGCCGCTCATTTCGAGGGGGACCAGCTGGATAAGGCCGATTGGCACAAGGTTTTGTCGGCGGGAAACGTGTCGAGGTACGAGCTGCTGAGCGACGCGCTGGAGGAGGTTGGTGTTCCCTGGTGAGGGGAGGGATGATCCGGGGCAAGGAAAAAAGAAGAGAGATCGGATTGATTAATAAAACGATCATCCAAAGGGTTTTCAGATTTTTATGTTTATATTTTTGTTTTGTCATAAATAGATAAAGATAGTGGTAACCTTAGATACCTAGCTAGAACTTGAAGGGAATGAGTGGGTGGTTTCCATGATCTCCTTTTTTTTTTTTTTGTGCCCTTAAGACTTGGGCATGGGCAAGTTCTTTTCCAGCTCCTTTTCCTTTTCCTTTTTAAACACCGTGAAGGCCTTCTTGAACCATTTTTGAAGAGGTGTGAAAAGCTTGACAATGGCGTCGCCGTAGGTGAGCCAGACCTGCCACGAGATGATTATGAACAAGGTGGCCGGAATGGTCGTGGCCCAATAAATCCACATCTTGTCCGAGACCTGCCATCCTGTGCTGTCATCGCCGTATGAGAAGAACGTGGTGCTGAAGAGCGCCTAAAGCAATTTGTTCAAGTTAGCCTAGATAAATATAACCCGAAGATGATGGGGGGTTTGGGGGCAAAAACGGACTGAGATAAACGTCGCCGGAAGAAATATCATGGTGAGCAGGGCAATGGACTTCAAGACGCTGTTATCTTGCCTCGTGATATTGTTGAAGGCCTAATGTTGGTGTTCATGAGTTTAGTTAGCCCAGTTCGCCAGTTACCTTGTTTTACTCATCAATGTCAAGGTATCACCTACCAAGTTCACCTCATTCTTCAATCGTTCTCGGTTGGAATCCGCCCGCAACTTGAGGTTTTTGAGCAGAGATATCTGGAACTGCGTATACTCTCTGGCTTGTTGAATGTAGGTTTTGCCCAGTATTTGAGACATTTTCTCGTGGACCGCGACTTGGCAGTGCTTCAACTCCTTCAGAGTATCGACACCTGCCTCGAGAATCTCAGAGGAATGAATAGCATGGCGCGATATGTCGTGGATCTCCTCAAAGATTGCGCCCATGCGCATCCGAGTCTGAACAGGAAGGAATTTGTACGTTAGACACTGCTGGTATCTTGTCGGTCGTCATGTGGTATTAAGGTACTCACCTTCTCGAGCGTCCTGACGGGATCCCGTATCCGCCACACAGAAATATCAGAATACGCAACAAGCTGATCTATCAAGACGGAATGCATGGAAAATGGATCCCTAAAGTCCAGACCCGAGGTCTGCGTCCCGAGGGCCTTTAGCACCCCAGCCGGGCAGTCGGGGGGCGCGTCGACGCACAGCACCTGGCATGCGCCGGAACTATCCCATCGCGTAAACACAGTCGTCTCGAACCAGCGGTATCCCTTTTCTTTGGTTGCATATTCCTGGGCTTGATCATGGGGATCCTCATCCACCTTTTGGATCATTTTGATCAAGAAACGGAACCAAGTTGCTTTGAGCTTGATTAGCAAATGTTTTGTGAACATCCTTCTGATTGTGGAGGGGCGCCCGAGAACTTACTGTAGCTGGTTAGGGGCTTCTTCCGACTCGTGTCGTCGAATGTTGATCTGCTCCCAAAGAAGCCGTTGATATCAAAACACGTCTCATTGGCCACGAATCGTGGCACATTGAAGTGCTCCAGAATTTTTTCACGACGCCCGTCGGCGGGTTTATAGTCTTCCCTGCTGAGAAACCTGATAAAAATCCCATGTTAGCCATGAGAAAACAAATTTGAGACAACCACAAACCCCCCCCCCCCCCGGCGAACCTGCACGGTAAGCGGTAAGAGGTCAACAGTTATAAGGGGGCTCATACAAGTATGATCTTTTGGGAAGCTCAGCAATCTTTTGGAGTAAAAAAAGTCAGTCAAAGTCCCCTCCTTCGCTTTTTCGGCCAAGGGCAAAACTGCGGATCGAAAACTCACCATTTCTGGCTTGAATGACTCTTGACTTTCCGCCCATATCTTTTCTGCCTGCGCATCGCCCTCGTCTGGAAGGGCCAAGATCGTGATTTGCGGACGGGCATTCATTACTTGATGTGCACCTTCTGTGCTATCGTGTCACAGGATTTGTTTGTGATGCTTCTTCAGAGATTGGTAATTTTTTATTTTTTTTTGGTGGAAATATGGGAAACACATCGATTACTTCAAACTACCTGGTCTGGAGCAAGAGAGCCTCGTGAAGCAGAAGCTGGTGGACTTTCCGTCAAATGACATTTCAGCACGTTTGGGTTGGCGGGAAGAGCCCTCATGTCATTGGCTCTCTGTCTTGTCCCCCTGTTGCAGTGCCTCGGCGGGAAAGCCCGTGGCAGTGCCGGTGAAGCTGCTGGGGGGCGATGCTTTTAGGCGAAATCGCCCAGACAAATGCCAACACAAGTAAGTCACAAGACAGGGGGGGTAACAGAGGTCGTGGTCGATAAATTACTCCAAACCAATATGAACACTCTATATACAAGTAACTTCCTAACACCAACCCCCCCAACCCCCCAACCCCCCCAAACTTGATTATGTGCAGTTCTTCACCTCATTTCATGCCTTTGAGCTTCAGCTGGCAGCTCAACCGGACTCTCTGAGCTGGCCGGCAGCTCGGCACTGGCTTGGTTGGTAGGCAGTTCGCCTCCATGATACTGATGAGCAGCGAAAATGGGCTTGTAGTCATAATAGGGGCTCGGCTTGTGAGGGTTCTCCTCGATCTGAGCTGGCAATGCCGCAGGCTGTGCCGCCCTTGCTCGGCGTGACTTGCGCAACAAAAAGAATCCTATGATGGCGGCAATTACCGCAACCGGTATGACTACCGCGATGGCAATGGTGCCGCCTGTGCTGAGCCCGGAACCTCCCGCGGAATCAGGCCCAAGGTTGGCTGCGGTTGAGCTTGACGGCGACGACGACGACGATGATGATGATGCGGTCACGACATCACTTGACTGATACACCATGCGGATGCCAAAGGCATTAATCCCCCCTGGATTTACCAGCGTCGATGTGGTAGTCGATGTCCTTCCATTGCTCGACCGCGTCACCGGCACCGGTACGGATCGTGCCGGTATAAATGTACAAAACTGGCTTTTCCATACGCCGGCGAGCGTGGCGGGATCGACACAGGATAGGGAAACGTCGCTTCGGTAAATCGGGCAACAGGTGACCGTCGTAATGGTGTTAACTCCGGTAGATTCCATACACGCGCTCCAGTACCCGCTGGGGCACGCCAGCCCTGGTGAAAAGAAGGAGCTCTCGTCCGTAGCGAAGCCGGGTGGGTAACATGATGATGACTCAGGCTGCTCGTCTATAACCAAGATGTCTCCAGGATCTCGTGCATAGATGCCTCCGCAGTTGGCGGGACGTGCAAATGGCGTGATAAGAGGAACCGAGGGAAAAGAAGAGATTGCTAGAGGTGGATGATAAGTTGTTGTTTTGGTTACTATCTGTACCTTGGTCGATATCTCCATGGCTGCTCGCTTCTTTGACAAACTCGAAGCAATTGTTTTAAGGAAACGCGTCGTATTGAGCTTGCTGTGTCGACCATGCTGGGTGGTAACCAGCAACTGAGGCGTTGATATACCTCGCTCGTCTGAGAGACAGAGTGATTGCTTAGGCTCAGCCGTCTAAAATTCTTCTGCGGAAGGGTGGTCCCTGATAGGGATGCAATATATACCCTCAGGGGGTCATCTCGAGTCCGAGCTTCGTACTTCCCGGCCGGCTGACGTGGGCGAGGTAGGTATTGAGGCAGAATCTGTAATACCTACTGTACCATGGCATGCCAGCGCGAGGCCCGGGGTTAACCATACCCCATTGGGCAATTGGCCACCTTGACATCGCTGGTGGAACATCCCGGCGAAATATCACAGCGTGAGCTGCAGGTCAACAGTTTTGCCGTACCCAGATGCGGAAATTTGGATTCGCGGCGCGGGATATGGTGGTGATCAAACACTCTTCAGAGTTTATAAAAAAGCACAAGTGGTTCGTGTTCTCCTACGTTGGGAATGGGATAAGATGCCTGCACTGCATCTGCCAGACCTGCACAATGGGAGGGTAATTTTACTTGTTTCCATTTAATTAACGGCTGATGATGGCGAGTTTAAAAATAAGACTGCTTCCACAGCAGCTTCAAAAAAGAATGATGCGACGACCACCGGAACCACTGGACCCCAGGGAAAGCTGTTTGCTCTGCCAAGATAACGATCAAAAAAGTGGGGTCGCACGGGAGGGCACGGCAGTGGTGGGGGGGGAGGGGGGCCTATACTAAAGTTGAGAGACGAGCGGGTTTGCTGTTGGGGCACAGAATAAGTGGGGTCTGCCCTGGTTGCCGGCTGGCGGGTCACGGGACCGGGTCAAATTTCGACCGTGCACCCACATTCGCAAAGCTGCTTTGGGCGAAATTGCAATTCGGTGGGAAAAAACTCCAAGGCTTGAAGATCGCGACACCACACGACAACCAACACCCCATTCACGACCGTCCAGCCGCCAAAATGGTCAACGTCCCCAAGACCCGCAAGACTTTCTGCAAGTCGAGGGAGTGCGGCAAGCACACCCTCCACAAGGTCACCCAGTACAAGGCCGGCAAGGCTTCGGCTTTCGCTCAGGGAAAGCGTCGTTACGACCGCAAGCAGTCTGGTTACGGTGGTCAGACCAAGCCCGTCTTCCACAAGAAGGCGAAGACCACCAAGAAGATTGTTCTCAGACTAGTGAGACCCCCCCCCTCCCCCAATTCGACATGAATGCGAGAGAAGAGTCGCTAAAGTGTTTTTGATAGGAATGCTCCTCCTGCAAGGCCAAGAAGCAGCTCCCGCTCAAGCGCTGCAAGCACTTCGAGCTTGGGTAAGTTATTTTCCTGCGAAAATTCTGATGAATGAGGGACCGCCGAACCGAACTGTCACACGATTATATGGGCTCCGATTTTCGCCCTTGCACGATTGCGATTCATCACGGATACATCAATCACCCCGCACCTGCGATCCTTACCAGCCGACATGGTCTATACATGGAATTAGAACAGGATTTTTGGGCCCGGATTACGATTCCTCGATGCAAACGGATCAGAAGGTGCCGCGGTTACAAAGACGAGGCATCCGGGAGAAGTGCGTTCTGCCATTCTTGGAACCGCAATACATTGAATGGGAGTTATCATCAGGGCCGTTCTTTCCAATGCACGGAGCAAGCGATCGATCTCAGCCTGGACCTCTCGACAAATACTGGCGATCCACGGCCATTGCCATTGCTCGATTATTCTCACAGGTCACCGAAATGCTGGGAAGGATTCGGAGCCCGGAAGTTCGGATATCACACAAAACACCATCTGGAAAACCCTCGAACCGACGACTTCTATGGCGGTCCCTCTACGTTTTGCGCAATCATTTGCTGAATATAATGCTGACACACACGATTACAGTGGTGACAAGAAGACCAAGGGTGCCGCCCTTGTCTTCTAAGCGTATTTTCGCTGGTGAAGTCGGTGGTGAAGATAAGAAGAGGACATGGACTCTGGGTTTTCGGGAACTGGCCTTTCATGAGCATCTGCCGCGCCCGTGTCGGGGAATCCAGGAGCGATTTTTTGATCTTGACATGGGAAAATTCGTGGCATTAAAGGGACATGTATATGGGCATGGATGGTTCGGATGCGGCACAAGCACAATACCATTCTAGGGCGTTTCGTCTGCGCTTTTTCTTCACGAAATACTGCTTCCGGTTACCTTAACACAGCGAGCCAAAGATCCAAAACAAAAGTATTCTAATGCAGTATCGCGGACTGGTGTACGTATGTAGGAGACGACAGTGTGAACGGGGGTGTCGAGACAACCCGCAGGTGCTTGTTTGTGGTGGGCATTTTTCGCCAGGTCATTCTGGCAACCTCGACTCAAAGTGGTTGAGGCGGCGGGTTGGCAATAATGCAACAGGATATATACCCTGCCATCTTTGCCCGCCCATTTTGCAATATGCTTTTCCCATCTTTCCAGACCCTCGTTTCCATTGCTGTTTTCTACGCACGCTAATTCGCTTGGGCTTCCATTTGGGTAAGGCGCGAGCGCATCTGGTGGTGCGGGGTGGCTAGCATCAACTGTCCATCGTCCGGTTACTCTGTGGGTGAGGTGTGCGATGGCTTGGAGGGAATCAAAGTGGTTGTTTTGCCCGGCAATCAGGAGACGAAACTCTAAATACTGGTCAGACGTCTAAGCCGCGTGGCACTGGCGCCGGAACTGTGGTCTTAAGTATTTTTGACACCAAGGGGGCCGTGTCGCCGGCATCGTTGTGAGCACCCGAAAACTGGATTTGCTAATGTCGACATGTGTCACACAGCTGCGGCCACCAGTGGTCTGGAACCTCAGCCCTCACCAATCCCGACCCGACAAACGGAGGCTGGTTGGGCTCTTTATCCCTAGCGGGCCAGCTAGAAACTCTCTGTCGGAACCAAAAAAAATAATTACACAGAGCCATAAACGCGCGGCCATGGAATGCTTGGGTCAGCCGCACCTGCATGTTGTCGGGTCTTGCGAGAACTCATGTGACGGTCACAGTCACAATCAGGCCGATGTCGTCGCCCAATATGAGAGAGGGCGCCAACGCCACTCGCGTTTAATTTTTATTTATTTTTCTGCATGCGGCAGAACTTAGGGCTGGTGGTGAAGAGTGGGCAGTTGGTTCTAGGTATCATCCTGACGTTCAAGTCACCAACCGAGATGTGTGTGTTATCAGGGCGAGGTTGAAGAGACCCTTCGACGACAACCAGCAACAGATTTCGACCATTGCCGTCTAACCAAAAAGACCGCCGGGCGGGTAGGGCACTCTGATTTGTGCCTCCAACCTGCGGCGCACCCGATCACGAAATGCACCAACCGTTCATACAACAACAACAACACCCGCAACAGCAACAACCGCGGGATGACCGATCCGCATATGAGTATAGTATCCAGGCTACAGAAGACTACCATGAAGAAGCTCGAGACGCACCAGGAGACGCTGGCACGCAGCAGCCAGCACCCGTCTGGAGGCAGAGAACCACGCCCGACTATAAGCCAAGAGCGTTACGATGGCCCTTCATCAGTGTTATGATCGGCCTGCTGCTGATCGCCATCGCTTTGATCGTCGTTGCAGAGAAGAAGATGCCGGATTCTGACACCAGCGCTATAATACTGGGCACCAGTCCTGATGTCGATCCTGCCGCACAGCACAAGACCACCCTGCGGCCGCGCAGGTTTCCCCGTGCGGCCTTTAGTAATTCGTCCACGTCCACACAAGTCAGTTATGAGCAGACATCGTCAGTAGTCGCCCCTATTTCCGAGGATACGAGCACGTCCGCAAAAATTAGTTCTGAGCATACATCGTCAGGGGTAGCCCCTATTTCCGAGGATACGACCACGTCTGCAAAAATTAGTTCTGAGCAGACATCATCAGGAGTCGCCCCTATTTCCGAGGATAGCTCTAGAAAAATTCCACAGGACGTGTCAACGACTCAATCCCTACCTGAGGTGACCTCGATATCCTCGGCGCCAGTGCCGCCAACCCAGTCGTCATCATTGGATGTGACGCGAACATCTCAACCTACCCGTGCGTCGACATCCTCAGGACCACCTCTTACAGAATCTACCGATGCTGCAAAACACCCTGCCACAAGTTCGGGTTCGCTGAGTGGCGATGCCACAGTGGTCACCGGCTTGGATGTTGGGACTTCCCTTTCAGCGTCTGTCAGCCGCTCAGGTTCGGGTTCCGGCGGGACCTCATCAACGGCCAGCCTACCAAGCGGCGCAACACTGATCCCCGTCATTACCACCGTCTCCAAGTTCACCACCAACATTACCATACCGGTTACGACGGTGAACTACACGAGATTCACCACAACTACTAGGACGTCCTCCTTCACCTCGAAATCGGCATTCACGACTACTTTCGTCTCAACCGTGACGAGCGTTGCTCCGACGAGCTTTCAGTCGTATTGGTCAACCGGCGGGAGCAGTGGCACATCTTTCTCGACTGGAGTTGCGACTCAGATAGTCCCAACCACGGTGGAAGCTCCGGTCTCGACCACAGTTGCGGGTGTGTCAACAATCACGGAGGTTGAATCAACTGTTATCCAGAGCACGTTGACTGGCGTCGTTATTCCCAGCGTCGGGGAAATCACCATCACCTCTTTCAGAACAGTGTTCCCTGAAAAACAGCCCGTCACTCAATCGCCGGACCCAGTAGTGGTGACGGCCACTCAAGTTGACAATGGAGAAACTATCGCGATCGTCCACACGCAGGGACCGCCGGTTGTTATCGAAGTACCAACCCAGGAAGTCAGGACTCAAGTGATCAACGAGAAGGTCACGACGGGCGTAATTCAGGTTGGCGGCTCCGCCGTGACGAATGTTGTGGTTGTCACTCCCTCCGCAGGGGTTTCGGTGGACTTGGTTACGACTGTAGGGGGCACGCCAGTGACAGTTGTCAACACGCCCGACCCAGTTACAGCCCTCACCGTTATCAATGGTGTCGAGCGCACCGTCGTCCAGACGCAGGCCCCGCAGACGGTCATATCCGTGGAGGGAGGCACGGCCACAACAATCGCGGCGGTATTGGCCCCCTCTCAGATTGGACAGCCGGTAACATACACGGTCGTCAACACGGTCGGAGGAAGTCGAGTCACGCAAGTTTTTTCCGCAACCCTTGCTGAACCGCCTTACGAGCCCATCACCTACACCGCCGTCCGGGAGGCCGGCGGCACGCTCGTCACCGATCTGGTCGTCGCCACGCCCACGGGTTCGCCGGGCCAAGCTTTTACTTATACCGCCGTTCAAGTCGTTGGGGGAACTCCAGTAACCCAAGTAGTCGTCACAACCCCCGTCGGAACCCCTTTCCAGCCCATCACCTACACCGTCGTCCGGGAAGCCGGCGGCACGCTCGTCACCGATCTGGTCGTCACCACGCCCACGGGTTCGCCGGGCCAAGCTTATACTTATACCGCCGTGCAGGTCGTGGGGGGAACCCCAGTAACCCAAGTAGTTGTCACAACCCCCGCCGGAGCCCCTTTCCAGCCTGTAACCTACACCGTCGTAACAAACATCGGCGGCACACCAACGGTAATCACGACCCAGCCCGACCCAACGACCTTTGTCACGACAATAAACGGCGTCCCCGTCACGACCGTCACCACGCCCCCCATAACAAGCTTCACAACCACGATGGGCGGGACTCTGACCACCCAGACCCTCGTAACAACGCCAACCAACACCGGCCTCATCACGCTTACCTTGGTCTCAACAACCGGAGGCACCCTCAGCACGTTCACGTCCACCTTATCCGCCGGTTCCACATTCCTGACAACCATCTCGGGCTCCCTCCGCACCGTAACCTCGACGCCGTCCCTCTCAACCTCGTTCCTGACCAGGCCGGCGACCACGAGGACCTTGAAGTCGACCGTCGCGCCAACCTCGGCGCCGACCTCGACCTCGTCGCCCCCGCCAAGAGTCATCGCGTCGACCAAGGTCTACAAGTGGACGTACGCAGACATCTTCGTCGGCACCTTCCTCCCGGCGCTGCTGGGGATCGCCCTCGTCATCCCGCTGAGGATCATCGACCTCAACGCCAAGCTCTACCAGCCCTTCCAGTCGCTGGCCAGGCCCGGCGGGGGCTCGGGCGAGCAGACCCTGCTCATGCAGTACTCGGGTCTCATGGCATTTGTCACCCCCGTCGTCACGATGCTGCGGGGCCACCCGGTGCCCTTCATCACGACCGTCATGGTCGGCCTGGCGAGCTTCATGGTGCCGCTGGCGACCGAGGCCGTCGGGCTGAAGCTGCACGGCGAGTGCTACACCAACACGGCGAACCAGAACAAGTGCGGCCCGGCGCTGGGGGTCAGTCCGACGCCCGCGCACGTGCTGGTGGGGCTCATGGCGGCCGTCATCATCCTGCTGCTGGCGGTCGGGTGGTTCGAAGGGAAATGGAAGAGCGGGGTCAGCGCTAACCCTTGGTGCCTGGCGGGCGTGGCCTCGTTGGGGCTGAGCGAGGGGGTGAGGATCAGGCAGGAGAGCGAAAAGGGCATGAGGAGGGGTTTGAGGGAGAAAGTATTCGGGTTTGGGTATTTCGCACCCGGCGGGAATGAGAATCAGAATCAGACTCAGGATCAAGACCAAAATCACCAAGCCGGGGGGGTGGGGGTCGGCTCGGGGGCGGAGAGCTACGGGATAGTGTTGTTGGACGAGAGCGGAAGAGGGTTGCAGCAGGGCGATGGAGCCGCGCGCGGCAGCGGCAGTGACGATGCAGAGTCGGAGGTGTTTGATGCCAACACCGCCGCAGCAAAGGCCGGGAGCTCGGGAAACCACCTGCCGTTAATGGTGCTGAGGTACCCGTGGAGGATCGCGCTGATATTCTTCGAGCTGGCGGTTTTGGTGTTTATCATTTACTATCACGCTTATTACCGAGGGGGGATAAAAGACGGCGGCAAGCTGTGGAGCGTCATGACGGGGAGCCTGTTTGGCGTGAGGTTCGTGTCGGCTGTCATTGGTGTCGTGATCGCTTTTTGTTGGCAGTCATTTTTCTTGAGTGAGTTACAACTTACAGACATTCAACCCAACCCCCCCCCCCCACCCACCCATCATCTTTCCCATTAATGTTTGGTTGTGAGAAAACTAACGGATGATGTTGCAATTTACAAAGGCGTGAGCACCATGACGCCCTTCCAGATCATGGCCAAAAAGACGCAGTCGGCCAAGCGGTCCATCCTCTTCTCCCCTTCGACTAACCCCTTTTCGGGACTCTACTCGGCCATCAAAACCCGCCACCTCTTTTTGATGTGTGTCTCGGCCGCCGCGATCCTCTCCGAGTTCCTCCCGGTCCTCCTGTCCAACGTGCCGTTCAGCCTGCACCAGACCAGCACGGCGGCGACCGTCTGCGCCGTGCTGAGCTCTCTGTTTCTCGCGCTGCAGCTCGCGGTCCTGATTGGCTCGTTCTTCGTCCGCTACCCGCCCATGCCTGTCGACCCCAGGTCCATCGCCGGCATGCTGTACTACGTGTCGGAGAGCTATTACCTGCTGGGCGACATGGAGGGCGTCTCGCTCCTGGACGGCGAGCAGAGGGCTCTGAGGGTGATGGAGGCCGGCAGGAGGTATTACTACGGCGTGCTGGCCGGAGGTACGTGGCGGAGGCTGGGTGTCGACTGCGACTTGCTGGCGGATGGGGAGTATGCAGGTGCAGCATCCGTCACCACGGTGGAAGAGCAACAGCAACAGCAACAGCAAGAACAGCAAGAACAGCAGCAGCAGCAGCAGCACGAGCAAGGGGGTATGACGCGGATATACGAGCAACCTGCCATGTATAGCTGATTTTTTTTATTTTTTTTTTCTTTTTTTCTTACTCGTCAACAAGCATAAATCGGCGTTTTGGCCCCCCTTATGACTTTTTTTTTTTTTTTTTTTTTTTTTTTTTTTTTTTTTTTTTGGGGTTTTTTTAGTTTTTTTTTTGGGGGTTGCGGGGGGGGGGCGGGTTGTTTTTTTTTTTTTTTTTTTTTTTTTTACTCCTAAAAAACCATAAATCGGGTTTTTTGCCCCCATTTTTTATTTTTTTTTTTTTTTTTTTTTTTTTTTTTTTTTTTTTTTTTGGGTATTTAAAAACTCCATGATTCAGGATACCATTGCTGGGAAGTTATTTTTATTTCCCCTCCCCCCTTTTTTTTTTCTTTCTGGAAACGGAACTGAAACTTTTATTGGGGAGCGAAGGGGGGTGGGGGGGGGGCACGTTTTGTTTTGTTTTACTTAAACTTGCATCATTTCATGCATGGTAGTTTGGTGAATTTAATCTGAGATTTTTGTGTCTTTTTGCGGGAGAGAGAGAGAGAGAGAGAAAGAGAAAGAAGAAGAGAAAGTGAAAGAGAAAGAAGAAGAGAAAGTGAAAGAGAAAGAGGAAGAGAGAACGAGAGAGAGAGAAAGAGAGAGAGGGAGAAAGAGAGAACGAGAGGGAAAGAGAAAAAGAGGAACATTGAAAAGTGGTCACCGACGTGTGTGGGGTGGGCACATTCTGATGGTTCCCCTCCCCCTTTTTTTTCCCTTTTCCTTCTTTCCATCTATAAATAAGAAAGCATGAAAAAAACCTACCTAGTACTCGTTAAAGATTATTCCATGTGTAATAATGGTAAGGGAAAAAAAAAAAAGATCCTTGAAAAAAAAAAAGCGAAATGCGATGGATGCACTGCGCTTACAGTAAGCGTATGCGAGGTGCGACAGGAGACACGCTTGGATGCAGTAGCAAAAGCGCTCAAGCAAGTACTGTAGTACATACCTACGTAGTGTACGTACGTAGTGCACGTAGGATTTGTCGGTTAGATTGTGCCTTGCTATTTGCTAACGAGCGGTCCTCGAAGCGCAGCGGTATCAGGGGGGGAGGAAGGGGAGGTGGGTAAATAAATGGGCAGGTAAAAACTACCTTTTTACAAGAGGATTTATTTTTTTATTTTTTTTTTATTTTTATTTTTTGGTCTCGCTGTTCCTTTGTACGAAAAAGTTTATTAGAAATAGCTTTTTTTTTTTTTTTTTTTTGGAAAAACAAAAGCATTGTTCTTATTATTTAATTCACAATTTTTTTGGTTTGGTTCATATATAATTAAAATGTGTTTCCTAAAATATGATTAGAGAGACAGGGATAAGAGAGAGAGAGAGATTCATGATCAGTGATAACCTAGATTGACTCTTTTGTGGTTTCGCTCATGAAAATCCGCCTCCCAAAAAAATATATATAATATCGACATTAAAGGTAACAAGTAAGTATTTTATTGGGGGGGGGAGGAGAAGGGAAGGGGAGTCCTCGGGAAAAGATGTCTTCAATATTCAAGCAAAGATTAATCGGTAGCGAGAAGGCTGATACTACATTAATTACTGCATTGCATTTGGGGGGAGGGCGGGGGTTATCTCCGCGTTGTTGGGTCCTTTTTTTTTTTTTTTTGGGTTTTTTTTTTTTGCAGTGCATCTGCGTGGGGTCGCATTGCATTCACGCAAGTTGTTGCTTGGTTGCGATTGGAAGACTCTCTCTCTTCTTCCACTCTTTTTATCCAGTGTAGCGATTGAAACTCAGCACGGACCGAGTCTTTCTCTTATGCGAACCTCCCCCTCACCTGCACCGGCCGGGAGGTCATTTTTCTTCGTTCTTCATATCTGTGGCTGCTGCATGTCTCTTATTGTCATTATATGGAAAGGACCCAGCTACCTGGGTTTCTTGAGACGTTGAAATGCAACGAAGGATAAGTTCCCCCCACTTCCCCCCCCTTTTTTTTTTGTGGTCGTTTATAAATTGGTTGGGCGGTATTGGTGTTTGGGGTTCCAATAGTGGTGATGGTCAAGCACACATCCAAATGATCGTCTGAGATGTTTGTTGGGTCTAGAAAGATCTCCGGATCCTATCTGGGTCGTCATCATCCCTGTCAGATATCTGCTTTTGTATGGCATTCGGGTTCGTATAAATGTGGTATTCGGTGATAGCGCATATGCTGGCCCTCGAAGCGGACCGTGAACTGGACTAGAATCAATTCTCTTTTTTTTTTCCCCTGGATCAGGATTTTAGTTGCATGCTTTGACGTTGAAAAAGTTTGTGCACTATTCCATCTCTGTCTCTGGTGTCGGGCCGCTGTTCCATTAGACAGGTGACGGGAGGTGAGCCCCGGCCAAGCTAGGGGTTCCCGCAACACTAAGAGATCAACAGGCTGCATCTCATCTGTCTCAACAAGGGGAAAGAATCTTGGATGAAAACAACGATGGCAAAGCATGAGACGAGGCTGCAACCCCTTCACGGGCCAACAATGCAATAAAAAGGAGATGATCGGATGGCTATCGCTGCGGAGATTGCGCGGGTTCAATGGCGATTGCACTTTTGGAGGATCATTAAACGTTTCCATGGAACGGGAGACAAGCCATGTGAGAAGAACAGAGAGAAACAACCTTGGCAATTTTTTTATTTTTTTTTTGGAGAGGTTGTTGTTGTTGTTGTCATTTGATACTTGGCAAGGCTTCTTCTGGCAGCCCCTCATCAGAGCGCGCGGCCGGGAGAATTGAATTGGCCAAAGACTGACCTACCTGTCTGGTTGACGTTTTGGTTTTCCATCATCTCGTCATGTCCGAGTACGAAGGAAGCATGTTCCAACGGACCTTCCGGAACCGACTAAGCTTGCGATGCAATGGGGGTCAATAGAGGAGGGTTTATGGTTGCGCACTGACGCCAAGTAGAATTGTGACCAAAAGCCAGATGCGTTGGAAATGATGGCAAATGGAACATGTCAAAGATGCAACTAATTCACATGCCCCATGTCCATTGGGCCCCCGGCCCAAGCCCTGGTGATGTGCTGAGAGGTGGAGGTGGCGGGCGGGCTGGCGGCTTCCAGGTTGTTTCTGCCGTGTGCACAGACCCCAGGCTCGCAAGCGTGGTTTTGGTGCCGCATCGAGGCTTCTGCTGGTCAAGCCTCTTTCCCGGTTTTTCTTGGGTGCCATCGCCTGCAGCTGGACTGCATTCCGCGCACATTTTCCCCATTCACCTACGTCGGCGGCCTGTGTCGACGAGATTGAGGATGCCCAGCACACCACCGACACGACGCCATCAAAGCGCGCACACGCTGAATGACTGTCGTGGGGAGCGACATCCGTTTGGCGCGACCATGGATCTAAATCCCTACTAAGCCCCCGATGCCACGGACGCCTTTTTTCCAACGGTTTCCCCTCGCGCCAAAGAGGAAGGATTTGCCTCGGTTGGAGGTGGAGGGCATACATGCATGCGTATTCGTACACACAGTACGGAGCACACTCGATGATTTTGCACGCAGCCAGAGCGGGACGGGCAGTCAGAATGGGACATTAGAAGATCTCATCTGGAGTCTTGGCCCTCTCCGGGACTATGCCTCCGCGGAAAGAGACGGTGTACAAGTACTACAAGATCGACTCGCCAGTTGCTTGAGCTGCGGCCGACGGAGCTTGGATGCCGAGCCTTTGCGGCATTGGGACCCCGGCCGCTGCAACCTAGAGTGTAGCATGGCACTGGTGACGATGTCGGGCCACTGAACAAACCCGACCTGGACCGCTTCAAGATCCAAGCGCGCAGGCAGTCGAGCCTAGCTGTACGCTAGCATACACTAAAAGAAGAATCTGGGGAAGATGTTCCAGGGTCACACTCGGGTCAGGGCCAAAGACTGCATCATTCAGTGAGAGAAACAGCAAAACGGGAATAGGACCTCCCCTTCCCCCCCCCCCCCAACCCTATCACTGCCTTCGAGAAGAAGAGGTCCGTGTTTCACACTAAACAGCCTCAACGGTCGATTATCCCCGGCCCAGTTTGTTTTTGCTTGTCTGTATATCATGAACTCCTGTTCCCACCGATAGCTCCCGTTGTGGAACCTCTTGGCCACCTTTCTCTTTTTATATTCTCCGTCATCCATCCCTTCCGTCTATGAACATACTCTAAGACTCGACCTCCTCCCCCAAAAGGCTTATTAGAGACTAACCGAGAGGGAGAGAGAGAGAGAGAGAGAGAAAGAGAGAGAGAGTGTGTGTGTGTGTCTGTGGCCATCAACACAATGTCGACAACAACGCCAACACCAGAGTCGGACCCAGCCGTGTTCGAGTCACAGGCTGGTACTGTGCTCGCGGTGGTGATTACGACTCTAGCCATCGCCACCATCAGCGTCGGACTTCGAACTTATTCCCGCGCCGTTATGATCAGACAGTTTGGAATGGACGACTGGGCAGCAATAGCAGCCATGATTTTTGCTATCGGCAGCGGGACCATGGTTGCGACAAACACCATCTACGGACACGGCAGGCACATTTACAGCCCAACAGTAGATCCAACCCAGCTGGATAAATACTTCAGGGTAAGTCACTCATACCCGGCCCTCCCTCCCGTCTAAACATGGAAACTCCTGACTTTAACACGTCGAATGCAGACCTTCTACATTTCCATCGTCCTCTACAACGCATCCCTGACAGCAACCAAAATCACCTTCCTCCTCCAATACTGGCGCATCCTCGGCACCCCACAGATGCGGCGCGTGATCATGATAGCAGGCGTCTTCGTCGCCCTCTGGGCCATCTCGCAGCTCCTCGTCACCATCTTCAACTGCTCACCCATCGAGAAGTTCTGGCACCCCCAAGTCCCGGGCACATGCATCCCCAACCTCCCCTTCTGGTACATCAACGCAGCGGGCAACATCGTCACCGACGTAACCATCTTCGTAGTCCCGCTTCCGGCTTTGGCCCGACTCAACCTCCGCAGGAACCAAAAGATTGCCTTGCTGGGCGTCTTCTGCCTCGGCTTCTTCACCTGCGCCATCTCGGTCATCCGCATTCAGTACCTCAAGCTCTCGGATGACGTGACCTGGGACAATGTTGCGTCTTCCTGCTGGTCCGTGGGCGAGCTCGCCTGCGGGATCACGTGCGCCTGCCTGCCTACCATCCGCCCTCTGCTCGCCAAGGTCTTCCCTTCCATGCAGTCCCAGGGCTCTAGCGACGGGAAATACTACCAGCACGAGTCATCGGGGAGGAGAGGTGGATCCGGTGCCCACAAGGGCCACAAGAGCGGGACCAACGACACGGGAAGCACCAGGAGCATCATTTACCCCGAGGACCTCGAGCTCCAGAGCGACGATCGATCGGACAAGGAGGTCGCCGTTCCCGCAATGCAGCCGCCGAGAGTCCCCGCCCACGACAAGTATGGAAAGGCGATGGACAGGATCAAGCTCGGACTCAAGCCAACCGTCACGACCGAAATTCAGGTCGGCTCCCCCGTCTCTTCGTCCAGCGGCGATCGGCCCAGAGATAACGGCACCATCGAGGTCAAGAGGGACTTTATCATGACCAAGTCTAAATATCGTTCAAGATAAGGAAAAGGGGGGGTAATAAAAACTGAACAAATTTTTTTTTCCAACTTTTCCCTTTTTGTTTGTTGTCTTGTTTGTTTTATGGGTAAAAAGATAATGACGAGTGAAACCAATGCTTTCCTTATCTTTTTTTTCCTTATATACACGTTTGCAAATGAATACCCAAATACCCCCACAAATTTTTTTTTTCTCCTTTCTCTTTTTGTTTGTTGTTATTGTTTATTGTTTTGAAAAGAACTAAAACATAAAACAAAAACATCAATATATATATATAACAAAATACAAACAAATTTTATGTCAAACAAAGTGAAACTTTTTGAAATTAAAAAAAAAAATATGTGAAGTAATGATGTTGTTAGTCTTGATCGTTTTATAAAAGTAATAGAAAGGATGGATAAGGTTACAAGCCGTTCCCGTTCCCGTGCCGCACACACCCTCCTTTTCTTTTTTCTTTTTTTCTAATTCATCAAATCCATGCTTTATCATTGGATGTTTTCTCTCTATACAACTGAAACCCATTTTTCGGCAGTTGTGAAATCTGTGTATGCATTCCTTATCGAGATTTCCCATCTCATTCCGTGCCGCGCCGCAGGTCCCGACGTTGTGGCACACTGCAGCTCGATATTCATTTCCCGGGGGGGGGGGGGTTGGAAGGATCCCAGATTTGGGTACCGAATCAAGGGGGAGGGGGGGACGGACTTCAAATTGATTGCAGTTGACTTGATCGGGAGTTCTTTTATTTTTATTTTTAGTTTTTATCATTCCCGAAGAAATAAATATTTGTTTCTGTATCCCTCCCTCCCTACCTGCTAGGGATGTTTATCATCTTTTTTTTTTTCTTTTTTTTTTTTAACTCCGTTCATATCCTAAAATTAACTTTTTGAATCTTTGATTATAGTTTGGCAGTTTATTATATCTATGTATTTCGCTAGGTACTCATATGTATACAATAAGTTTCCTTTGGATTTCCTTCCTTTTTTTTTTTTTTTTTTTTTTTTTTTTTTAAATAAGAACCTTGTGTGTTCTTTAAACCGCAATAGCCCTCGAGGTAATCCAAGTCAATCAGGTCCTTAGTCAATCAACACTTTTTTTTTTTCCTTTTGTAAACTTTTTTTTTTTCTTTTTTCTTCTTTTCTTTTTCTTTTTTAGTACTTGTACTTTTCTGCGCCCTCGCGCTTCTGGACCCGGTTGAGAGCAAAGTACTGAAGGTTGGCAATCAAACTCATAAGCAGCGAGCCAGAGGTCAGGCAGATGATTGTGGTCCACCCGGTCCTGTACAGGGGCGCATCCTTGGCCTGAAAGATTTGACCGCCGACGATGCCGGCGAGGTTGGCGCCCGTGATGAAGATGGCCATGGTGACGGATCTCTCGCCGGCGGTCCTCGCGTTGAGCGCCATCCAGGAGCCGTTTGTGGCGTCTGTGATTGGTAAAGTAATAATAGAAAAACAAGTTAGTTAACTCTAAGTTATGTAATTTAGTGTTTCCTTTTTTTTTTTTTTTTTTTTTTTTTTTTTTTTTTTTTTAAAAATTGTTGGTCAAATATTGGGGGTTTTTTTTTGGGGTGGTTGGTATGTTTTTTAAAAAAACCAACCACGATTTAAAACCGATATAAGATTTAAAAA